>VYZR01094668.1:6979-19681 GCA_013400675.1 Oxylabes madagascariensis
GCCCAGCCCAGCCCAGCCCAGCCCAGCTCAGCCCAGCCCAGCCCAGCACGGCACGGCACAGCCCAGCACAGCCCAACCCAGCCCAGCCCAGCCCAGCACAGCCCGGCACAGCCCAGCCCAGCACGGCACAGCCCATCCCGGCACAGCCCGGCACAGCCCGGCACAGCCCGGCACAGCCCGGCACAGCCCGGCACGGAACAGCCCAGCCCAGCCCAACCCAGCACAGCACGGCCCAGCCCAGCCCCACTCCCGGCCTCTCCCGGCGCTCGGGGCGAGCAGAGCCGCGGGGCCCCGGACCCGCCCGGCCCGTCCAGCCGCCAGGGCTGTGCCAGGAGAGGGCAGCACACGCTGCGTGTAGCAGCCAGCAGGCTGATTGCTTCAGCACTAGCTCCTGCTTGTTTTTAACATTTATTCTCTGGCAGTTTAGCATGTCCCTTTGGTTTCTCTTCTTCCTCTCCCTTTGTGAGCAATACCCTTGTTAAGGTTTTCCATCCCCTTCAATCCTGAGTCACAAATCCATGTCATGGGCAGGCTCAGCACCTGCCTGTTGGCAAGCAGGTCAGTATCCCGGGCCCACTTGGCACACCATCCCCCCAGATGGGGCCTCACAATAGCCGGTCCAGATCAGACAGGCCCCAATTACCGGTTCCTGGTCCCCTCGGGCTGATGGATGTGCTGGGGTTTGCTGACGGGAAGCCTGTTCTCATGCACTGCTGCAGCCTGAATCACTGGCCTGCTCTGCCCAGATAAGTAATCACCACTGACCCAAGTGCTTTGGGAAAAAACATGAGGCTCCTGGAGAACGTTTCTCACCCCGTGGCAGCACAACTCTTCCTGCTTGGACAGATGCAGCTTTTCCCCGTCTTGAGGAAATGCGTCACTGGCAAGAGAATAGTCGTGGCTGCATGTGCCCCAAAGACCACGGGGACCACCCCATCATGCACAGTGCCTCTCCCCACCCCACCGTGCACAGTGGCTCTCCCCAACATCACTCGGGACTTGGTTGAGGACAAGGCGAGGGTGCTATTTTGGTACTAAGGCAACTTTCCTAAATGGAGTCACTGTAATAAAACTTAAAAACATACTCTGACTGTCCTTTATCATGTATCACGCAAAACTTGCCGTGTTCAGCCAGACGCCTGAAGAGTGTCCCTCCCTCCCTCCCCATTTTCTTCTCTCAGACTCGAGAGCTTGCCAAATAGCCCCGGGCAATAGCAGATATCTCCAGAGCCTGCTCAATGCACAGCTCTTTTAGCACATCCCTATTATGCTCCATTTGCTGCACGTGTTTTTACTCCTCTGTCTGCTGGTTATCTTCCTTAAGTGGAACTATTAACATTCTTGCATGTGTCAGAAAGCCTCTCCATTTTACTTATTTATATAAATTAATGCCTGTTAGATAGGTAATGCATAGATACACATCTGTAAATGGAAGCAAATTGAATCATTTTATGACCCTGAAGAATAAGGCATCTTGTATCAGCCTTTAAAATAAGGTTCACTGTAATGCAGGAAAAAGGTCAGACTCTGTGAGAGTGCAGCATGTGGAGTAACTTAAATAAAAATGTCAGCATAGAAACACCAAAAATAAACACTGACAGAGTATAAACTCCTTTAAAGGCAGTGAAACTCAGACTTGGCCACAAAAACTCGAGTAAACAGAGATACCTTGCACAACCACATGGTTCTAGAGAGAAATTCTAGTTAGCCCTATCATTAAAGAAAAAAATCAATCCTTACAAAATTAAACCTCAGCAGAACAACCACAAGCTGGAGACAATGCATCCGAGAATTTATCTGAGGACATGGCAGCAAACAAAACCCAAGTCACCACAAAAAAACAGAGGCACATGAACGATTTACCCCGCACAGCTGTGTTTCCATCCTATTAGACACACTACTGCCAGCTCATTCCCTGAGAAATGAGCTACCTTGCTCCCACCTTAGATCAGAAACCTGGTCCATATCCACAAACTAGCAGATTGGTTACAAACCCAAGGCTTAGGTAATTTCACAGCAATTTGTTTGGTAGTTTTGCATCGAGACAGTGGGGCTGGGGAAGTGGGAATGTGCACAGGAAAGGTAAAATGGATGGGAGCAAAGGATGGGGTCAACCCCTATTCAAGTTCAGGCATCTCCTCTCCCTCTCACTGAAGTGCATCAGGAGATGTAATGCACAGATTTTTTCCAGAATTGTCCTTTACTTTAAAAAGACAGTACTTAAAAACAGAGAATCAGCCCTGTGTGCTGGAAGAAGGGTGAAAAATAGCAAAATCTAAACTCCTGTGTGCTCCTTTTCACCCAAAATGATTCAACACTCCCCTGCTTCCTTGCAGATCGGATGTTGGGTAACCTTGTCTGGCCCAAAAATTGAAGCCTTTCATCAGAAGTGTAAAAGCAATTAAGCTCTCCAGAAGATAAAAGCAAAAGCAGGAGAGATGCAGTCCCTAAAGACAAGCAATAGTCCAAGCCTCTTTGTGAGCCAAACTATAAAACAAAACAAAACAATAGCTAGAGACGAAAGCAAATGCATGGAGCATGTTTGAAGGTGGTGTAAGGTCATGGGAGAGAGAAGCGGGCAGCAAAGGCAGCAAGCTATGAACGCAGCTGGTTATGAGCATTTCTAGGCAGTATGCTAGTGACAAAGAATTTTACGTTCAAAGCAAAGACACCATTCCCCACTGTTCAAACCTTTTTGTGTTCAGAGGATTTAGAAACACATTTTGTAAATAAAAATACCTGTAGCTCATAAACTATTGATACTGGCATAAATTCCTACACTAAAAGGGAACAAAACAAAACCAAACAGGAAAAAGAAACGAAAACTAAAACCCCTCCCAGTTCAAACCCTCTCAGCTGTTTAAGACAGTAACAGAAATAAAACATAAAGCCCATGTCCAGACTTAGTCAGACCAGTCCACTGGTTGTGAGAAGATTCACTGCAGAATCATGCTGGGCTCATTTGGTATAATAATAGAAATTTCTTACATTAGGACATAATTTGCCATAGTAACATTTTAGAAAGACTTTTATGCTCCTTTGCTTCGGAATGAAGTGTTTGATTTAGATCAGTGATGGTCTAAATGGACATCCAGAGCATTAACTGTGATTATAATCTTATGCTCATTGTGTGTGACATTCCTAGATACTCTTGCATAATCTTTCTGTGATTATGAAAAGTGTTACTTCTTTGTTAAATTCCATTAAACATACAGTTGCTCATGTAGTGGTGAAAATTCTGAGGAAGTTACCCTTGGCTAGGTTACTACTACATTCTGAGCATAGCAATGACAACCCAGGAAATACAAATAAAGGCTACTTTTCCAAGAAATAAGTACTCAGAAACTCCAGGTCTATCAGGTCATACATTGAAACTAAAACAAGACACAAGTTGGCTCAGCAAACTTGCTACTCAATCAGTGTGGGGTTGAGCAGTGCCTGGAAATCAAGGCAACCTAAGAGCCTGAGAAAGATGTTGGTAGAGACATTCAAACTCAAATCTTGACCTCATTATACAATAGGACTAGTCAATGTTAAAGAAGCTTATAGCTAGCATAGTCTCTTTGACAGCCTGAATTGGGAAACAAGCCCACTGCAGCCTTGGATTTCTGTTCTGTTACCCAGCACCCACTGTGCAACTCTTCCAGAACCCTCATCCCCCAGCAAATGAGTTGTGGGCTAACCCTCCACCCTCCTCCATGCTCCCAAAGCTCACTTGAATGACCTGAGTAATTCAGGACCCTGGGAAAGGACATCCTTAATCTGTAGTTGGGGCATCCCAGGACAGCCTGCACCCTGGAGTATTAACCTCTCAGGTAAAGTTAGATACATGACTGGTTTGGAACTGTACCCCTTTGTCTGGTGAGAGCATTTTCTACACTTGTCTCTTTTAAGAGCTGAAGGAAGTACAGCACAGGAATGGTGTTACGCCCCAACCTCACTCAGCGAGTGTTTGAAAGGGCTGCAGTATTTCAACATCCTCAGAAGACAACAAACTTCTCAGGAGGTTGAATAGCATACTTTTATTTGCAAACTTTAGAGAATAAAGTACTTGGCAAAATTTAAAGCAACATCCAATTAAAGTAAAGCACTTCACAAAGCACTCACTTGGCAAACTCCAGTTGTAAGTAACACAGGTTTTGAGAAAAGGGAGTTGTGGGGCAGGGGGACAGGGGGCAGTGGCTTGGTAGCCCCTTTGGGGCTGGGCCAGAGGCTCCAGTGGGTTGGGGTGGAGCAGTGGCTGCACCACCTACCCAGAACTTGTCCTGTTCCTTGCTCTGAACACACACTTCAGCTGGTTTGAGCCATTAATCTTTTTTTCCAGGCTGCTACAAACTGGCAGCACTAAATAATCATGCTGTTTACTTTTCAAGTCTCCTGTTAAGATACTGACAGGATAAATCTACAGCATAAATATGCACATCTGTTTCTATTCATGTTTTGATATTCTTGAAATTTGATATATTTTAAGAATCTCAATTCATAGAAGAATGTGTTAGTCAAACATCTGTTCCCATTTTTTGATTGGAACTCTTTTATATTCATGCTCTGAGTTCAAGAGACTTAGATAAAACAGTAGTTCTTAATTAAATAGCAAGGCAGTGATAAAATGACTATTTATTCTTGAGAATAAGGGCAAACAAAATAATCGTTAGAAAGCCCAGTAAAAGAGCAGGCAAATTAGTCCAAGTTCACTAGAATAATTACATTTTTGTCAAATACTGAGAAAAATATTTCTGCAAAGTAGAAGAAAGAAAGACATAACAGATGAAATTGACACTATTTTGCCTAGAGCCTTCTTCATAAATTCTCAGACTGCAAAACACAACATGCACACGAGAAGGGTACAAATAGTATTTTGGAATAAATGCATCTAATAAATGTATATTGTTAGTTTGACTAAGAACAGGTCATGCTACAAAAACAATGCTTAATGATTTTTTTCAGCTCTGTTTACAAATGTCATCCTTTGTTCACACGACATATAAATTCCTTTAGCTACGCAAGGAGGCAAGAGTAGCACATTTCCCAGCCTTTCTACAGAAACACCATAAGATCACTGTATATTTTACTTTTGTTGTGCCAGGAGAGAGAAGAGGCTGCAATTAACAACTACCTGTACTTGCAATAAGCTCATATTCTTATGGGCTCAAGACTCACCTGCAGTGAGAATATGCCTTGCTTCCTGTTATCAATATGTCAGACATTAACATAGAGCAGTAGAACAAAACTTCCACTATTGATGCAAGAGCAAAACAACTTAGACATTAGTTTAAATGAGTATCCATTTCGTGTGTTTAGAAGCAGCTTTCATATAGCCTTAAATAATTCATGGTATATAAGCTCTGTGCGTTATTTTCGAGTGACCTTTAGCAGGATATCATATCTGACTATTTCAGAATAGCTACTAGCAAAAGATAAAGCTGCCGAGTGAGCATTCACAAATTGCCCCTTACAATCCTAAGGAGCATGGTTTTTTTATTCAAAACAGTGTTTTGTATGACTGCTGAGATTTAGAATTCCACTGCTTGCTACACAAACTACTTCCCAAACACTGTGCTATTGAATCTTTGGTATTCTGTATTTTGACATCTAGATGAGCAAAGCTAAAATCTTACAACCCAATACATGAAACCTCTGTTATAATAAAGGTCTCTTACTATAATTCAAGGGAGCATTCAAAATTAAAATTTGATATTTCTTTAAGGTAGAACTTCAGTTGACAAATTATCTTTTCTTGTAATGTTTCTAATCCCTGACAATGTAAGGCCAAAGGATTTGGTACCATTCAACTGCAAAAAACCACCAGACCAAACCTCGCTTTCATGACCACGTCACAATGTGTGCACCACAGTTCATCTGAGGCTGCACGGAGCATGGTCTCTGACATTTGTTCTGCCCAACCTTACAGTGTAATTTTAAAATGTACGATACCTAGCCCAGTATTAAGACCCTAAGGTCGTGTCTGCACAGATCTACTCAACTTATCCATGAGAGTTGCCTTGCCTAGCACTGCTGCAGTCACAAGGTACCAAAGGTATTATCTTACTATTGATCTTAGCAATTACCTGTATCATGGGAGCAATGGATGATACTCCTACCCTGTAGCTCTGGGCTTGAGCCTCCATGTGTCTAAAGCTTCCTGAGCACCCAGGCTTGTCCAAGTGTTGGTTTGTGAATGGAGGGAGCCAGTCACCTCCTCACACAGGAAACTCAGAAACAAGGAACATCAATCTAAAAGCAACAGGTATAGCACAAACATGGGCTAGGGTTTCTGGTCAAGGGCCAGGACCTTGTGGGCTCTTACATGAGACTCCATGCACAGTCCAAAACAGAGGGTGAATCAGAGCAGTGAAACAGCCTGTAATGCCATCTGTGCTGGTGAATGACACTATGCAGCAACATAAATCACATCAACAACTTCCTTCTCTGTGGGTAACTAGACAATTAAGGCACCTCACTGTGTCTGGGCTCAGGCACGTGCACACATGAATATGCTCAGGTGTACACAAGCACTTCAACAGGCAGTTCTCAAAGGAATCAGTAGTTACATAGATGTATATATGTATATGCATGTGATAAATGTGTGTATCTGCATAATTGCAACTTCTGATGAAGCTACACCACCTTGCAGCACCTTGACAGGCACAACTCCTTTTCGTAAAAATCTGCATCTGGAGGTGTTCTGCTTCTGCAAACAGTAGAGAAAGAGAGTGCATTTCAACTTTCCTTAACTGTGCATGTGCAATATCATTTTCTTCTCACAGCAATGATGCATAATATATGGCAGCTGAGCAGCTCCTCATGTAAGGTCTAACAACCATTAGGGAGACAAGAAAGAAGTTGGAGGGGGGATCAGATACTAATACAAGTAATGGACAACTAGCTGAAAAGAAGCTCTGAACAAGCAAGAAATGAGTTAAGTAGGTTAGAAAAGCACAGAGGTAATTCTAATGTAATCTTTGTGTTTCGGAATGGCATGCATGGGTGCACCTACAAAAAGTCTGATCAGATTTCAGATCTCATTAAGTTCTCAGCTCCTTTCTGCCCTGGAGAAAAACATAACATCAATAAAATGGATTATGTTTCAAATGTGCCCTATATAATCACAGATTCTTTAGGTTGGAAGGTACCTGTAAGATTGTAGAGTCCAACTGCTAACCCAGCACTGCCAAGTTCACCACTTAACTATGTCCCCAAGAGCCACATCCACACATCTTTTAATTACCCCCACATTGGTGACTTCAACACTTCCCTGGGCAGCCTGGCCCAGTGCTTGACAAGACTTTCGGTGGAGAAATATTTCCTAATATCCAATCTAAACCCTCTCTGTCACACCTTGAGGCCATTTCCTCTTATCCTACCACTTGTTACTAGGGAGAAGAGGCCAAATCCTACCTGGCCACAGCCTCCTCTCAGGCTGTTGTAGGGAGTGATAAGGTCTCCCCTGAGCCTCCTCTCTCCAGGATAAACACCCCCAGCTCCCTCAGCTGCTCCTCACAGCACTGGTGCTCCAGACCCTTCCCCAGCTCCGTTGCCCTTCTCTGGACTCACTCCAGCACCTCAGTGTCTTTCTTGCAGTGAGGGCCCAGCACTGGACACAGCACTCGAGGTGTGGCCTCAGCAGTGCCCAGCACAGGGGGACAATCCCTGCCCTGCTCCTGCTGGCCACACCATTGCTGATCCAGGCCAGGATGCCATTGGCCTTCTTGGCCACCTGGGCACAGCCTGGCTCATGTCCAGCTGCTGTCACCAGCACCCCCAGGTCCTTTTCCATGGGACAGCTTTCCTGCCGCTCTGTCCCAAGGCTGTAGTGCTGCCTTGGGTAGCATGCCCAGAGAAGCTGACTTTAGTCATGGACTGGATTGTGGTGGTGCATCCCACACTCCCTCACCAGCCACACCATAATCTGAGAAATGCTTGTTAGTNATTACCCCCACATTGGTGACTTCAACACTTCCCTGGGCAGCCTGGCCCAGTGCTTGACAAGACTTTCGGTGGAGAAATATTTCCTAATATCCAATCTAAACCCTCTCTGTCACACCTTGAGGCCATTTCCTCTTATCCTACCACTTGTTACTAGGGAGAAGAGGCCAAATCCTACCTGGCCACAGCCTCCTCTCAGGCTGTTGTAGGGAGTGATAAGGTCTCCCCTGAGCCTCCTCTCTCCAGGATAAACACCCCCAGCTCCCTCAGCTGCTCCTCACAGCACTGGTGCTCCAGACCCTTCCCCAGCTCCGTTGCCCTTCTCTGGACTCACTCCAGCACCTCAGTGTCTTTCTTGCAGTGAGGGCCCAGACCTGGACACAGCACTCGAGGTGTGGCCTCAGCAGTGCCCAGCACAGGGGGACAATCCCTGCCCTGCTCCTGCTGGCCACACCATTGCTGATCCAGGCCAGGATGCCATTGGCCTTCTTGGCCACCTGGGCACAGCCTGGCTCATGTCCAGCTGCTGTCACCAGCACCCCCAGGTCCTTTTCCATGGGACAGCTTTCCTGCCGCTCTGTCCCAAGGCTGTAGTGCTGCCTTGGGTAGCATGCCCAGAGAAGCTGACTTTAGTCATGGACTGGATTGTGGTGGTGCATCCCACACTCCCTCACCAGCCACACCATAATCTGAGAAATGCTTGTTAGTCCTCAGCCGTGACAAACAGCACCTGGGCTGAGCTCCTCTTCAGTTTTTCAGACCACTCTCTGCTCCCAGGAATTAGTGCTGTCTAATAAGTACCTGTTTCATTAACAAACTGACTTGGAAACCTATTTTTCTTACCTGAATAACAACCTAAGTGCAATAATATTTTTGTTGTTTAGCATTAAAAGAAAGTTACCAACTCAAATTGTGGCCACAGAAAATTACTATGACTAAAGCCCACTCTCTTGTGACCCTATAAACAGCAGTCCAAAGTGAGACCTACTCTATGTGAATATGAAAATCTAAAATGTCTAAATGGTGTATTTAGTATAAATAAAAAATTTACACGTTTTCTCAGTTTTAATTTTTTAATGGTTCACAGTGTTAGTTTGAAAGACAAATTGCAAAAGGTGAGAAAGAGTACAATTCGCAATGCAAAACAAACCAAATGCAAGAAGCTTTCATTCCAAAGCATGTGCAAAAGGCAGCCTTACTTTCTGGAATGTATTGAGCCCACTTCTAGCATTTTGCTTTTTCTGAGAAAATAATGGGAAAGGGAAACAGAAAAATGGGGAGAGATAAGCAGAATATCAATAGGGAAGGAAATAAAGTGGGATAAAAAAAGAAGGATATACTTATGTTCCAGAACCTGAGAATTGTTACAAGAATAACCTACCCAAGCCATCTAGCAAGAACCTCCTCTTTCTAATGATCCCTTAAAGGTTGCATTATTTTTCACTGTTTACCTGTCTCAAACATGCAACTCAGAATATGCAGCTTTCATATGGCTGCTAAACAAAATATCTCAGCATATGTTTATTTTTATATATTGTGATATTAAAAGAAACACCGAGATTTAAGGGGAAAAAATTGCTGTGATGGGATCAGTGAGTTCTGAGCCTGGGGAGACAACAATGCAGCTGGGAGTCTAGAACCAACTGAAGCAGCAGTAAAAAGTACTGACCTAAGCAAAACTTTGTCCTAATTTCAGAGTATGACTTAGCTAAGTAAGCAAGGGCTTATAAGAGCAAACATATATGCATTTCATCCTGGAGCACTGTGGTTGACAAAGTGATCCAACAAACATGAGAGCTGGAAATCAGTGTTGCTGGATAATGAACATTTGCAGAAATTGTTTTCCCATCCTTTCTTGGCAACTAGAGGAATATTGTTCTAAGTTAAAGCAGCTTCCAGACTATAGAAAAAGATCCTAAATGAAAAACTTTACACTGTTTCTCCCAAAAGTAATTGCCACTGCATTCAGGGAAAGGCTCGGCCTCCTCATTGGTGTTTACAATATATATTCCATTCTTCCACTCCTCTTCCTGCACAGAAAGGAAAGGCTTTCTAATCTTATTCACATTTGTCTTTCATTTTTCTATCCCCGTAACTCCTGTATCTTTTTTTACCCTTGAAGAAATCTGTAGTTGTGCAAACAACCTTATACAAACAAGATTGATGACATCAAGCCTCTAAATACTGTAAAAATAATTCCAAGTCTTAAAATTACCATATGCCCCCTATGTGACATACTGAACACCCCCTTCTAATACAATTTACTTAGACTCTCCATCTTTTTAAACCTATTATTTAGCAGAGTATTTCAGTAAGAGTTTTACAATAATGGCTTCTTTCTTGTTAAAAAATTAGTGTGATTGAGTGTTTTACTGCTTAATTGCTGATTTGTAAAGCAGAAACTACAATTTGACTTATGACTTAACAAAATCCTAAAACAAATGACAAAATTTACACCCTTCATGTAGAAATACCTAATTCAAAATCAATTACCAGTGAATATCTGGGAAGGTTTTACAGACTTAGTGTTTTTTCATTACCTCCCTGAAAAATAACTTCCTAACTCAGTGCTTACTCTAAAACAAGATGACATATTTAGTTGATTTTTTTTTTTTTTCAGTTCAAAATATCAAAATCTCAACTGGGAAATGAAGTTTTCAATTGAAACAAACTAGAAGCAAGGGAACAAGAAGATAAGAAGTTATCCTTCAGTAAGCAGTTTTTGAAAGCAGGAAAGAAACAGGAGAAACAAAAATAGCACAGAATGCTGAGGACCATTAAAAACATGAGAAAGGAAAGGCAGCAACATAGCAAGCATAACACATTTTCCAAAATGCAAGCATAGTATAACATAGCAAGTATACTCTCATTAAAGACAAGAAACTATCAGCCAAACTATTAAATCAAAAGTCAGTATACAAAAAGACAACTACTGAAATCTAGGAAATATTTGTAAAACAAGAGAAATATGATATATAAAACCAGATAAAATACAAACAAGGGAAATAAGAACATGAAAGTAGTTCTGTTTCATGTAGCTGAAGGCTGGATTTGGCAGTTTCCGACTCCGTTCAAGTCCGCCCACGTTTCCCCATCAGAGCTGAGCCTTGGGAGCTGCTTGTGTGGGGAGAAAGAGATGAGCTGCTCGTTCTACTGGATGCTCCTGCAGCAAATATCAGTTAGTTTCAGCAGGTTGATACAGGAGAACTAAGAAAAAATGACAAAAGCTATTTCTTTTGCTTCACTACAGGTATGCCTGGTAAAAAAAACCAAACCAAAACAAAAAAACAAACCAACAAAAACCCCAAACATTCACATTGGAAGTGAACTCTGACGCATACACACACAGTGTAAAAAATTACTTCACAGCTATTTGAATGAAGAGCATGTTTCCAAGCAAATTATCTGAGATCAGCCACACTAGAACATAAGAAAGCCTATGAGCAGCAGTGGCAGAGGGATATCTCACAGGTGGATTTTACGATGGAGTTTTCTCACACTACTGAGCTTTGGCCAGCCTGAACATGTCCAGTGTTATGTAGGATTGTTCGGGAACATTTGGTTGAAAAGGAGGTAAGATGCTTGACTGGCTTGTGGGTTCATCCATACTGTGTTCTGGCAAGCTCTCAGAAACAAGAAATTCCCTTGTTTTAACTGAATTTTTAAGGTACGGATTGATCAGTGCTTTTTCACTGAAATCTTCCAGCTTTAAAACTTCTTCATCATAATTTTCTTCATTTTTAATTGGATTCTGTTGGGATCCACACAAATCATTTGTTACCATTTCTACGGGTTGGACTTCCTTCACTGGTATCAAAGCTGAATGCATTTGACTTCTGGTAAATTGATCAGTAGTTATATAGGGCGTGGATGTGGAAAAACATTCAGCAACTTCATTCTCTTCATCATGCAGCGTCTTTTCATCTTTGTTACTTATGCCTTTTGTATTAATACCAGTACATTCAGACACATGGTTTTCATCATTTATTAGTAGTGATCCTTCCTGACTTCCTTCAGAAAAATATTCCAAAACATTTATGTCTTCAAAGTCAACAGTTTTAGACTGAGATGACACTCTCTTCAAAAATGAATTATTCTGTCAGTACAAAGAGATAAATTGGAGAGTTATAAAGGGATACATAATGCATCAGGTCCTTTTTTAAAATAAATAAATTATTGCTATTTGAGCTCTGTTTGACTTGTAATTTCAGAATTGCACTAGTAAAGAGTTCATATGCATTTCAGATGGAATGCAGTTACATGTGAATGAGTACTTTAAAAAGCAATGTTATTCTGTCCATTTACTAAACACTTTCATATTAGGTTTTCTGTGCTTACTGAAATAACAAGTTTCAGTGAAGGCTCAGAATCAGGTTTGGGTTGTGTCCAACTTTTCTAGTCTAACCAGACATTTTTGAGAAAAAAGTTTAAATCTCATTATCCACAAATTACATTTTCAGTGTAAACCTGATCAACTCCACTCCATTCAAATAAACATCAAAACTTCAATAAGGAATAAATATTCAAAAAAAAAAAAAACTGTTAATACAACCATATACCAAATCTTACTATATGTTGCAATACGTTTTTTATGAAGAAGGGAGGAGGTAGGCAGATGTGGAAACCTGACTTAATAGACTCAATAGCCTGTGCAAATTTAATTTACTTTATTAAATGAACCATGTCCACCAACCACTTTGTCACTTCAAAACATTATTTCTCAATATCCTATAAGAATTAGATGAATATACTTTATGAAGATGTGTCTTCTCTATT
>VYZR01094674.1:0-13152 GCA_013400675.1 Oxylabes madagascariensis
TTAAAATGTAGACATTTTAAAATGTAGCATATTCTCTAGATGCTCCATGTGCAAAAATGGATGTTGACTTTGCAGTCATGCTCCAGTCAGAGTTAACAAGAGCTGTGGTTGCTTGGCAGGACTGAAAAACAAAGCCTAAATGTTTTGTGTTTGAAGACAGAGAATTGCGCTCACTTTCAGTTTGCATTCTCCCTTGTTCAGTTTCAGCAACAGGATGTCTGCAGACTTAAAAAGGATTGTCCTTAACATTTTTTTCCAGAAACTAGACTTTGCAAACAACATCCAGCTGTCCCTGACTCTGGCAGCCTTATCACTGGGGCTTTGGTGGACATTTGATCGTTCAAGAAGTGGTCTCGGACTTGGAATAACAATAGCCTTTGTAGCAACACTGATAACCCAGTTTCTTGTATATAATGGTGTTTATCAGTAAGTTATGCTTCTTAAAATACTATTTCAATTCTCTTGTCTTAGCTAAAAGCGTGGGTGCACATAAACTGGAATTTAGTTGTTAACGTATTTGGCACATTCTTACAAGAATATGTTTTGTTTGTCTAAAGTAGTGGTCCAGTTGTTCCAAATGCCCAGGCTGAGAACTGGGGGTGGAAGGTGGGGAGCAGATGAATTGGGATGTGTGTTGAAATGGTAACACCTCAGAAAACTGAACTCCTAGTGGCTCTCAGCAGAGTGAATTTCTAAACTTTACTGGCTAGGACATGGGGATTTAGAAGCTTGTGAAGTTTACAGACTTAATTTGGTCTCCCAGTTTCCATCTCCTCTGCTGCTTTTTCTTGTTTCAGCCCAGGGAGAGAATTCTGTAGCATCTCATTGACAGTATGTAAGATGATGAAAGCTACCTGTCTCAAACTTTCTAACTTATTTCCTTTTCTTTACTAGGTATACATCCCCAGATTTCCTTTACATCCGTTCTTGGCTTCCATGTATATTTTTCTCAGGAGGTGTGACTGTAGGAAACATAGGACGCCAGCTGGCTATGGTAATTACTGCATAATTAGTAGTTTCCTTAACAATCCAAATGCCTGCCATTGTTGTTAGTCCAAGAACAAACTATGCCTCGAAGGGTATGACTCACAAACTGACAGAGTTAAATAGATGTATTCCTAACAGCTGAACTGTAAGCAGACAACCGGTGTTGCCAGTAGAGTGGGTATTGTCTTAGTAAGTGTTTGAATGTCTTTTGTATTTAACTTTTTCCAGCGGCAGCCTAAATAAGACTGGAATCAGTGCAGTGCTCCTGCTCCATCAGTATTTATAATTAACATTTAGGGTAGCTGGAGAACTGAGACACTGCTGGGCTTTCTCTAATTATTCATGCACAAAAGTATATATAGGGAAATGTCCCTATATAGCATCAAATTCCACTGCTCCAAAATCAAATATTCTCTTGCTGGTTACTTAAGACATGATTCAAATATCACTCTATATATAGGATAATATAAATTGCTGTCTTGTTTGCCAGGTTCTTAAGGAATTATTTCCTTGTGGCACACTGGAGAGTAAACCTGGCTGTGTGTTTGCACATGAGCCTAAGGCTTGGTTGTGACAAGTGTTCTGACTCTGATGGATAAAAATAATTAATATTGTGTTGATTTAACTTCTGTCTTCTTTGCTATGTAAGTCCTGTATCCTGGAAAATACCCTTCAGGTATTTAACTTTCCTAAGGCTGCTGTGGTTTAGGTGTCTTCAGTTTGAAGGAAGGGCATTTGAGTTTCTTTAAAACACAAGTTCACTACTCCCCCTTCAGATCCCACTGGTGCATTCAGTTTGCATTTGGGTTTATTTAGGACTACGTGTATGGGGGGAAGGGGAAGCATAATTTCTCTTTTTAAATTTGCCACTCACATCAAGTGAAAACCATTAACTGAATTCTATTGAAGCCTTGGTATTGCAGCAGGGTCTCAAAATAAAATTATAGTTTGTTTTATGCTACACTTCTGTATTTCACACAGTGCTTCCAGTTGCTCTGCTGCTCCTGTTAGAAAGCAAAGGAAGGAAGCCTTAAACTAGAAAGAGCTGAAATTAATTTAGACACATAGAACTTTTTTCTTTTGATATCATTTCACCTGGCATCTCACCTGAATGTAGTTAATATCAGCCTGTATCCTGCCTGCAAGATTTCCTGTCAATCTTGTCATCTTCCTTATAAAGAAAGAGGAAAGTTGACAATGCAGAGCTTTTTATTCTGGTTATTTAGAGGTATCTTCTCACGTGTTTTACTTTGCCATTACTTAGTCAGGAAAAACTTGGAGAAGTGCAACACTTTCATAGGAACACTTCTGCAAGTCTTTGTGGAGCATTCTGTGCTGGAAATTCAAAGAAGTAGAGTCTGTAATTCAGTCAACCGCCTCTTTCTTCTATAGAGGTAATTCTAAAGTGCCAGTCTGTTTTGTCAGCCATTGGGGATGTAGCAGGAAGATGGAATGTAGCACTTTTTTAACCCATACTTGAATAAAACAGTTATTTCTGTAGCTATATTGTGCTGCAGCCCCTGAGCTATTTGCTGCATGTGACAGATATTTTCCGGGTTTGTCCAGAGTAGAAGGTGGCACCTGTGGAAATGAGTGGAGTAAGGTTGCTTTGCTTCTTCCTCAGCCCCTGTCCAGCTTTTCCAGTTAGAAATGAAAAGTGAAATGAGAAGTGTCTCCGAGACATCTCCTCCCATGCTGATAAATCTTAACTGGGAGATGCTTGCTGCTTTCCAGTGGCTGGATTTCAAGGGAGGTCTCATGTACTAACAAAGTGCAGTGTGACCTTTCAGCAAACCTGCTGTTAGCAGAGACTTTGGGGTTTTGTTTGGCTTGTTGGGGTTTTTTGCTACCAGCTTGAGGATGAAATCCAATGTTTTAGTAGCTTTTGCAGCAAAAGAAGAGGTGAGGGTGCTGCTGCTGCCATCAGTTCTTTCTGATCAATATGACACCTAGAGTTGCTCGGTCAGTGCTCATCAGCTGGATTAAGTGGGTGGCAGCATTTTGAGTTGCAACCATCATTCTCAGCATCTGACAAATTAGGGCGGTATTCAGAACTTGGGCCTCACAAATATCTATTGTGTACTAGTGCTAGAGGCTGGAGAACTGAGAATGCATTCAGTACTTGAAAATATATTTGCATTTTGACCTTAGAAAGACAACATGTTACAAACTTCGTTTCAAAGAAAAATTGGTTAAATATCTTATAGTAACATACTACAAGGTTCCATACTAGAAAGGGGACTTAGGAAAATATGAGTAAGTCTCTGATACCAGGCTTTGACTGGAAAATAAGGTGACTTGTGGTTAAAGGCAGTTTGAAAAAGGGCTGTTAAAACTGAATTGATGTCCACAGTGAAGCACTGTCTACCTTCTGCTAAGAAATAAACTGAGATAGGGAGGAAAGATAACAAAGTCTTATAAAAAGCAGTGCAATTGGCAGATGGATTTTTCAGATGCACTGACTGAGGCAGCAAACACCCATAGTGGTTTGTTTTCTTTGTTTTTTTTTTTCTTGTCTGCAGTTAGGGAGCATGTCCTTGTTAAGCTTTTATAAGAAGCCATGCTTGTTAGGTCATTTTCAGCCTAACTGGAGTTATTTGACTATTTAATAATTGAAAATACTACATAATGTAGCCACTTATCAGATGGCATTAAAACCTAACATGTGTTTGATGTTTTTTATCCATAGGGTATTCCAGAGAAACCACACAATGACTAAGCCTTTGAAGAAGAACACCCGGTGCCAGTGTGAAAGCAACATTATGAAGACATGTTCCTTTCTAAAACTGAAGATTATTTAGAAGAAATAATCTCTTTATGGGCTCACTGCACAAATGACTTGTGGGGAAAAAAAAATATTAATCCACTCTTAGAATAGCCAAGTGAAATTAACTGCTTATCTTGAAATCTTACCCTGATTTACCGCATAAGCATTTGCGTATGGCTGTTCTCTGGAAGAGTTAAACACCAAGTGCATACAACTGTTCAGGCTAAGTGGCAGTTTTCCAAGTATTAGATTCCACTGTAAGTTATTGAATCAGCTGCCGTGTTTTAAAGCCTTGAAACTGAAATTTAATTACAAGCTCTTGTATCAGTGCCCAAAGGAAGTAGATCGATGGTGCTTAACAATGATGAAGTATGGTTTAATAGGAATAGTATTTATCCAAATCTTTTAAAAATAGGGTTATTTAAAAATAAGAGTGATCGAAACAGATTAAAGGCATTGCACTAATGCTTTTAGGAGTCTTATGAAGGAATCATGCCCTTACTTGTAATGCTGCATTAAGTTTCTGTCTTTGACGGTGGAGAGGGTTTGAGGGATGAGAGGTTGGAAGCCTTAGTTTGGAATTTCTAAACTACTTCAGTACGAGAAGCGAACACTGGAGACAATCTTGTTCAAACGTGAACCTTTATCAAGAGATTCCGACTGGAAATTTCATTACTCCTGAGGCTTGCAGTTAAATTTGCAGGAATCAAGTTCTGGCCACAATTCAGTAAGAAATCTAAGTGTGTGTGACTACCCCTGCTTAATATTAGACACCTGCTTCAGTGTCTCACCAAAGGACATCTTAAGTATCTCAAATGTCTGGTGTGACTGCAAAAAAATGCATTGCATGTCATTGCTTGGCCATCAAGCATGTGCCCCCAACTTCTTCGATTTCCTCCTAGAGCTGTCATTTGAATCCAGGTTTGGACTGAAATGATTAGAAACAGAATTGGGCCTCAAATGTGATTTAAACTGTATGTGAAGAATAGTGAACAGCTTGTTTCCAGTTTCTGAAAGAGATCACTAATTGTTTTTTCACAACCCTATAGAACTTGCAATCTGTGATTGCCTTCTTAAAAGCAAAAAGTGCTTATGTCACTGCATTAAACATTTGGTGTTTCTTAATACATAGTTCTGGTGAGCACAACGTATTCATTTGATAGCTTAGACCACAGGAGACCTAAATAGCAAGTATTAGGTCTTAAAAGTTGAAGTGCAATGTACAGTAAGTCTGAGCCTCAAGTTCTCTTCAGTAATCGATCATTTCTTATGAGAGATTAAAGAGAAAAAGGTTCTGAGTTCATTTCAATGCTGCATGGAGTCAAATGGAGCAATAATTTATTTAACTAGTAAAGCTAGTTTTGTTGTATCTTACATTGAACCCAAATTTTTAGAAATACTCCAATTTTGTGGTTATGGTGTACTTGTAAACTTTTATCGATTTGCCTTTTTGTATTATGCAATTTTTTTGTTGTTGTTGTGTTCTTTTCCAATCTTACATGGCTTCAGTTATAGTTAGAGGCATCACTTGAAGGTTGAACCATCAAAACAGAAGTTGAGGCCAGGTCTCTGTTCTGGCTGTTTTCACTCTTCTAAGGGAATGCTAGCAACAAAAGTTTAGCACAAAGTCTATCCTACAGAGCAGACCCCAATTTTAACCTTGCTTTGGTGTAAATAAGAGTAATTTCATTGGTATAAGATCCTTCCTCAAATGTTCAATCAAACCTAAATAATCAGATTTTATAGAACTACTTGAAGAGATCAGGACCGGTTCAGCTCAGCTGTTTAAGAAGATGCTGCCTTGCTGGAGATACAGCTTTGTAACCATCTTGAAACCTATTTCAAAATGTTATTAAACCAGTTTTAAGTAAAGCTGGCAGTGATCTCTGTGGATATTTGATAGAGAAATATCTAAGATTTATTTGTAAAGACTGAAACTAAACCTGTACCTATTAGAAATAATGCAGCCAAAAATATAAGTCAAAAGTTCATTTTTTGCCAATACTTCTGAGTATCTTAACCAAAGTGATTTAAGTTTGGAAGAGGTGGGGAGGGGAGTGAAGAAAATTTGCACTATTTTGAATTTGAACACTTAAATTCTCATTCTTACTGATAAGTTTTCAGCAGTGTGTTTGGTTTTACACTTTTTTTACTATTAAAGTTTTAAGATCAAACCATGTTTGCCTTGGATTCTCTGTGCTCGCATTATGCAGGAATCTTTCTTGAAAAGGACAGTTGTTATGGTTGCATAACAAATATTCAGTCATGCATATGCAGTGGTTCAAAAAAAAAATCCTAAACTGAACTTGGCAAGATCAGCTTCGGCATGGGTTGTACAGTTGAAGAAAAACAGCCTTGCTATTGTAGCAGGAAAGCAGAGTAAGTGTGTCGGGGGGTTGTGGCTTAAAGTACAGAATCTTCCTGCCATTGTCTTCCAAAGTGCTGAAATTCATAATCTGAAACAAAATATGGAGGGGGCAGGGTAAACATGCAAATTCCTGTTGCGGTTTGGTTGCCGTGATTACAAAAGTGATTACTGAAGTCTGAAGCATCTTGAGGAGTGCAAGCTAAGAATCAGCTGCTCTAATAAGAAGCTCTAATAGCAGCTCACAAATTTAGACCACAAGTCTTCAATTTTACTGCACTTAAGTGTCTCTTTTGGGCTTCTAGAAATTGCTGCATTTTCAGTGGAAACAGTAGAATGACTTTTTGGTCAATTTTCAGTTGGCTTAGCTGAAGAAAGTTTCATTAGGAATTTCTTAACTATTTTAGCTTAAACAGCCTGTGTTTGTTTAACTTCAGTGTAGCAGCTGAGGAGGTAACAGCTCCAATCTGATGGCCCACATTCTCCAGGTACATTGATTTCCCTGTAACTGCACTCAAATTTTGTGAAAAGTATGTGTGTGTATATATATATATATATATAAGGTGTGGGACACAGCCTGGTCTTGCAGAACTAAAGCATGATGGTCCCCTTTTGAGTCAGGAACAGATGTACAAAGTTTATAAAGGAAAAAACAAATTCTTCCCTGCAAGTGGGATGATTTGACGTGTGCATATTCCTGCAGATCCTTCCTGTGGCTTGTGCAGCCTTTGGCTTTAATCATGGGGATTTGCAGGTGCTAAATTAGCCACAGGAGGGCCCATAGTCTGTTCTCTGAATGCAGCAGGAACATATTGAGATGAATAATGAAATTAGGTCTCAATTGCCTTTACTGCACATCAGAGTAGCTCCAAAATTCATGAGAACAAAGCATTACATGCTGGACTAATTGAACAAAGCATATATGTGAGAGCCTTTTCAGGGTCCAGTCTTGGAAACAGGTGAGAGGTGTGGGTGATGGTGGGTTCTTTCAACTAAAAGGCCTAGAGATAAATAATGGTGATTTCTCTGGGCAGTGAAATACCACAGGAGTTGCCCCTTGGATACTTTGGAGTCATCTCCCTGTGTTTAAATCCTCACATTGAGCAATGATAATGTTCTGCCTTCGTGGGCTGCAAATGGGGACAGATGAATTGCATATGCAATAAAGCCACAGTCCTCATGCCTCTCTATGTGAGAAGAGTCTGCAGATCATGATGATGCTTCTGGCCTGCTCTGGTTAACTTTCAGACACAGAATTCAAAGTACATATGATAATTCCTATAAATAATGCATTGCTACCCAAAAACACATGAAAGGTTAGAGCTTTACTCAGTTTTACTCAGTGAAATTTTTTGTTCAGCTGCAAATTATGCCTTCTCTATTTCATTAAGTCTTGTTCGTGTGTTAAGTAGCTAGAGTGCTATTATACTTTTATTAAATATCAGAGAAATGCTACAGAGGTTACATAAACTTGCTGTGTTCCCTAAGAATTAAAACATCAGCTACAAATCAGCAGAAATTGAACACAGCTACAGCATTTTCTCCCAGCTCAGTAGCTGGTATGGGGCTCCCTCTGGCAGCCAGGTGAGTGTCCCTTGGGTATCCCTGCCTTGTTTTGGGGCTGGGAAGGGGAGGCTGTGTGTCTCTTACTCATGTGAATGCACAGGGAGTTCATCCTTTCAAGGTATCATAGAGTAGGGGCCAAAAAATTAAAATAAGTTAACCTGGACTCAGAAGTGAGTCAAGATCCCATCCAGTAAGGATGGGACAGAAAGGCTCACTGAGATTCTCTGGGTGAAATGTAAATTGTTCACAGGTGACCATGGAGTTCTTCAAGCCTGAAGGTCTGCTGGCTGTTCTGGCTGCATTTTGAGTTGCATGATCCTGGAGAGATCATGGAATCATAGAAATGTTCAGGGTAGGGCCTGAAGGACAATTTGGTTCTAACCCCCTGCCATGGTCAGACACCTCCACTTGCCCAGGTTACTCCAAGCCCCACCCAACCTGGCCTTGAACACTGCCAGGGATGGGGCAGCCACAGCTTCTCTGAGCAGCCTGTGCTAGATAAAATCATCAAACACAAAGTTTGGGTCAATTGGAACACTTGTTACCACCTTGACATGCACTGGTTTGATTCTGACCTTTGAAAAGTGGTCCAAGTTGTCAGTGCAATGCTTCCCCTCTTCAAAAACCTAAACCACTCTTTTTTACAAAAATGAAATGGGAAATTTCGATTTCCAAACATTCTTCCTGGTTGTTTTAAATGTTGCAGAAATGTATAAGAATGTGTTGGTTCAGGAATTACCTTTTGTTTTGATAAATCAGCATTTTTTGGCCCAAAAGAAAGATTTTTCAAAAAATTTCTGATCACTTTTGGCAAGTATCACCTTGCTTATGCACCACCCTCATCGATCTTTTGTTTTCCGGCCCAGGGTAATAATTTTCTTTTTCTTTCCTGCCCTTTGTTGTTTAAACAGCCTCCTCTAGGCTTTATACTGGCTTCATTACCTTTCAGACCTCATCTTCCTCTCTGACTCCCCAATAGGGGATTGAAAGGCAGCAGATACCTGTGCTGGATCTGCAGTCTGCACTGCACTGCACTGTCTGGACCTTTTCACTCTCAGAGCTTGTTCAAGGAATTTTTTTTCCTGTTTTCTTGCCTGTTTCTGTCAGAAACTCTTCCTACAATAAAAAATGGAAGAACTAGCATCTCCCATCTCAGCACCTGGGGGAGCAAGCAAGGAGCTGTGTTGTTTTCTGCCTTGTTCTGACAATTGTGTTTGGGAAGGTGAAGTTTTGTGTTTAAAACAAACAAAACAACCCAAGAAACCCCAAGTTTTTCTCACCTGCCCTGGCTCAGAAGAGCAGTGCCAGCAGTGTCACTGTCATGTGGTCCTGGAGGCTTGCTGGGGTTTTGAGCAGCAGCACCTGGAGAGGGGATACCTCGGGCTGTGGGAGCTCTGCATCCTACAAGCCATCACTCAGATTTTAATATCAGCACCTCTTGCACTGTTGCTGTGTTACACAGAACCAGCTGCTGTCGAGTTTAATGCTGGGTATCATTTGAACAGATGTCATCGAAAAGCAAGAGAAGCTTTGTGTGGTCCCTGATCCCTCCTGGTGTGCAGCTGATGGCCCAGGCTGGAGGCTCCTTCTGGAGGGGTCTGTGTTGCTGAGTTCTTGCACCAGGACCTGTGGCACAGAGCCTGGGCACTGTGTGGAGCTGTGCTGGAGGCATCAGCAAGCAGCTCTGGTTCCTCCAGGAAATCTGCTGCTCCTGTGCTGCCAGAAGAGGTGACACGAGCCGATGGAGGAAAAAGGTGCAACACGTCCCCACCAGCATCAATCAAGCCCACTCCAAATTTTGCTCTGCAAGGATCAGACAACATAGCCCAGAAATTTCTGAAGGTGCAGAGCTTGTGCCAAGGAAAAATCCCCAGGAATACATACCCTGCTGACATACCCAGCTCTAGCAAAAAAACAGGGCAAAAATCAAAACTTCAGGGGCTCTGTTGTGCAGCAGAGACCTTGTCCAGACGAGCAGAGCTGATTTATTTCCGTGAAGAGCTCTGCAGCAGGAAAATTCCTTGCAACCTCTGGCTTAAACATTTTTTCTTGCTTGGCTGAAGCACACAGACAGTGCAGCCAGTGATGTCCTCACCCCAGAAAGGATTCAAACACAGCTGATCCGAGGTGTAGCACAGGTGGAGTCAGTGGGACTGGAGATGTGCTGAGCATCACGAGCAGCTCCAGGTCTGGAGTCTGCTCCCAGCCATACCAGGGCAGCAGAGACTGTCACTGCCAAGGGCTGGAGCTCAGACATGAATAATCCTCCAACCAAACCTCCCACAGGTCACCTTCCAAGCACCTTGCTTAAGGCTGTTTTGGAGCAGTTGAGTAAGAGTGCATAAAAGCATCAGCAAAAGAGCCTCACTCAGTAGCAAGCACCTGAGTTATCAGCTCAGTGGAAGAAAATAGTAAAGACATGTAACAGCATAAGCAATCCTGATGATTTTACTCAGAATTTTAGCGATCTTTTTGTCTTTTCATGCAAAGAAAACACCTGGTATTACCCGGGCAGATCCTGCTGCCACTGGTTAGCTTTTACTTTGCCTGTACTCCCACAGCTTGTGGTGCTGCTGGGATGAGAGTCCTACCACACTACAAATGAGTCTGTACTGAACACAGATTGAAGGTGTGACCTGGGGGCTCGTGATTCCCTTGGTGGAACTCAGCTGCAGAGGATAAACATTCCCGTAATCGTAGACACCCCAGGGTGTTCAAAGGCACCCCTTTAGGCTAGTGGATTTGGCACAGGAGACACATAACCTCCAAAACTGGCAGCTGAAGACCACAGAGAGGATGTGGGACATCTCAGAATCATAGAATCACTTACACTGGAAGAACATTTAAGGTCATCGAGTCCTGCTGGTAACCCAGCACTGCCAAGTCCATCACTTAAATCATGTCCCTAAGTGCCTCATCCACACATCTCATAGAGACCTCCAGGGAAGGTGACTCCACCACTGCCCTGGGCAGCCTGTTCCACTGCTTGACAACCCTTAAGAAGAAGAAATTTTTCCTAATGTCCAATCCAAACTTCCCCTGGCTTGACCTGAGGCTGTTGCCTCTCATCCCAAACCAAAACAGCAGGAGGCTCAAGGGTTGAACCCCACCTTCAATGTCCACTAATATGGGAACCAAAGACAACCATCAGTGCTTATGATGAGAAAAACTAGGGTTTGGGGTTTTTTTCTCAACAATCTTTTGGGTTTCTTTTGGGGAATCCCAACAATTCCCAACTTTTAGGTTTGGAAGTAGACCATGAAGGCAGCAATGCACAACTACCTCAGCATCATCACACCCACAACTCATTGTCTTGGGAAGGATCCCTCTCCTGGAGGGTGCAGCCAGGTGATGGAAGTCTGAATGCAAAGTTATGAGGTCAACAGAACAAGTAGCCTCACACAGGAGCTGGTGAATACGTCTTTCCCAGCAGATCTGTGGTGGGATTTGGGGAAAGAACAGCTGCATTTGTCTGTCTGCTCCTTGGGCATGTTCCACCTGCTTAAATGAAGGCAGGTCCAAGTGAGCCATCTGTTGACCTGGTTGAGGAATCAGAGCTTCCCACTAATTTAAAGATATTCTTACAGGTTATTAAAGGCCTAGAAGGAAAGGAGAGATGGATAAAAAACAACAGTAAGAAGCTTTGCCTTAGAGGCACAGGTAATATCTGTAACAGCTGCTACACCCTATGCCTAAGCTAATTGTTAAATGAATCACCCTGGCAAAAGAAGCATTAATAAAGGGAAGCGAAGACTGAACATCTGGAAAATAATATGAAAGGGAAGAATTTTCATATTTTGGAACTCCTTGCTGGGTGGGAACTGCTTGGGGAGACAGCTCTAATTGCTTGTCTGAGAGAATGAAAAGCGAATCTATTCCCAGTCTGAAATCAGCAGTCATTGTGTATTCCTCTCTGCTCTCCTGTCCCAGTGCCACAACTGTTACAGGGGGCCCTGACCTGCAAATATCAAGACAAGCTCTTCATCTTCTGCTCTTGGGCAGGCAGCAATGTGCATCCACAACGGCAGTGCTGTGCACCAGCCTCCTCAGGACCTGGGCCCAAGCTCAGAAACTGTTTTTGGCAGCCAAGTGCAAGATGCATTATCAAAATAAGGTTATTCTGGTGGCACCTGTCTTGGTGCTGCTGCGTGGTTGCCAGGACTCATTTGATAAAGCAGCTTTCTGTCAGGCTTTGCTGGCAATGGCTGTGGGGCAGGAGGGGACAGTACCAGGCCTACTGCTGCTTGTTCCTGCTGTGCTTTGCAACCCTTTGCTGGATATGGGGAGCTAGAGACATGGCCGATTTCTCTCTCTACAGAAAAGGGACATGGCCAACACACAGCAGAGTCCTCTGGGAAAGCCCCCAGGGAGACCTTGTCCAGCAGGTCAAGGATCTCTGCAAAAAGAGCCCACACCCCAGTCCGAGTCAGACCCTTCATCATTTGACACTGGAAACTGGGCTGGAGGAAACTCTGGAATGTTCTTGGGTCTCATTCAGCTTTGGTAAGGAGAACCAAACCAGGATACCATGGATCTCTCTGACAGTAGGATGCTGGGATTTTAGCACGCACCTGGAAAACAGATTGTGCTGCAAGACCTGTGCACTGAGCCTGACTGGGTCTAGCTTTTCTGCTCACCGTTTCCTGCTCACCATTTCCTGCTCACCATTTCCTGCTCACCATTTCCTCACAGAAGCAGCTCAGAGTGGTCATGATTCTTCCACATTCCCTCCATTTGGTCTTCTTGCTCTTCTGCCATTCTGCGATTTCTCAGTCTCTTGTCTTGGAGAAGAATCTCCTTCACTTAGCACCTCAAAAAGCACTGTACAGCCAGATCTCCACCCAGCAGAGTGCCTGGCAGCCCAGGGCTGGTTTCTGCACAAATAAGTCCTGGGTAGCCACTTCCCAGGGCACGTGTCCCTCAGGACACAGTGGGTCTGCAAAAGGGGCATGAGGACAGCACTGAACCAGGGCTCTGCAGCAGAACGGGTTCACAGCTCTCTCATTTCAGCAGGAGTGTAAAAGTCTGAGCCACTTTTCTAAATAGAGCCTAAAAGTAACTCAACCACCCTCCAAACATGATGCTGCTCCCAGGCCAAGCTTGCACGGCATTGCCAGTGGTTTGTCAAGCCCTGCCAAGCTTTTAATTTCCACCTGCAAAAGGAATGGGGGAGTTTTTCAGGATTTTACATTTCCATGGGTGTAGGCGAAATGCCAACCTGAGCCCAGGCAGAGCTCTTATGTGGCACCCCACTCCAAAGGTCCCCAGCATCACCTGGTGTAGCCCTGATTTCATGCCTGAGATGTTTCGGTTTCTGAAATTCTTTTCCCAGGTGATTTTCTGTAAATAAGAGAAATGTTATTGTAACTGTACCTATGTTTATCCATTCTTTCTCACAGGAGGGGCTTCTTGATGTCCCTCTGGTTTGACCAATGTGATTGAAGAGGTTTGCCTTTGTTTCACCAAT
>VYZR01094675.1:0-10541 GCA_013400675.1 Oxylabes madagascariensis
TCCTTATCTTGGGAGTCCTGCCAAATGCCCCTGTGGCCCATAAATTTTGTATTTCACTATCCACTATCAGAGGTACATCCTTCTTTCCAAGCCTTGTTAAACTCCCCCCAGGTTTGTGATCATTAAAACATGTTCAACCCTTAACAAGGCAATTCTAACAAGTAATTTCTCTTTTCCACAGCAGGATATCACTTCGACCCTATTTGGTAGCTGCTCTCCGTTTCACAGATTAGAACTTCTTTCTTGTTGATTAGCCTTGAAAGTACACTAAGATCAAAGCGCATCCCTTCTCAAGAAAATGTTAACATATTCCACATTTTGCAACAGAAATTCCGCAAGACCGCAGGGACGAAGCCGAGGCGGCTTTTCCCGGGCTGTGGTGGGAGTGTTTGTTGATGCGGTTCGGGGGCGGGCNTTTGCGTTTAGCTCTGGGTAGGATCAGCGGGGAAGCTGAAGAGGAGCTGCTCTTCGGAGTGCAAGTTTCGCAATCTGTGGGAGTACTTTGCCTTTCCCCTCGTCCAGACACGCCTCCTAGCTCGGGCGGTGGAAGGAGGCTTCTCGAGGCCGGACGTGGCCCGAGCCCCGGTGGAAAGCGCCCGCTGGTGAGCAGCCGCACTGTTAGGGTGGTCCGGAGGCCGGTGCAGCGCTGTGCTGGGAGGCCCGCCTGTGGAACGGCCCCGTGCGGGACGGGTCCGGGCAACAAAGCGTTGCGGAGAACTGCTGTGGGGCCCATATCCAATTAGGAAGAAAGTTTAAGATCTTGGATCAGATTATGAGCTTGCTGCTAAATTCATTTACTTGTTTCTCACTGAAAGGCTGGTGCCTGAATTGTTTTGGACAAAACAACGTGTGTGGGGGGGGGAGGGGTTTAATACGACGATCACAGAGAGCAGTAGCTGCCTCTCTGACACCTGGGTGGCTGTGGTCCAAGGAAGGTCTGATGCACCAAAACATCAAGAAAGTTTGTGATTAATTTTCAGGTCCATTATTTCTATTCAAGAAAGACGTTTTACCAATTTTGTGACTCTTTTATCACTACTCATTATTTTACAAAGGGATATTCATTACAGAGCCATAGCAGGATCGCCAAAATAGTTTGCAGCCCTATGTAAGTGTTCAGCCTAAACCCCAAATTCGGACCTTTAGCAGTGCATTTGCAGGAAGATATTCCCGGCAGTTTTGAGTGGAACACTGAGTTGAGACTGACAGTCAGGGCTCTCGGTGGGCTGAATTTTATCAGCTCCAGCTCTGTTTTGTGGAGAGGTCAAGGATGTTTGCTCTTTCTGCTTATACTAGCCTGTCCTTATAGTGTGTTTCTCAGCCTTGATCCCACATGCTGGAGGTTGGAGTGTTTGTCCAGTCTGTGAGGGTTTAAGTGCAGTTCTCCTCTCTGATGAAGTTGAGACCAACACCTACTTTCTGAGCATCAGGGAATGGAGTATTTTTGAAGTATAGAAGGTCAGGAGCTCTCTTACTTGTTACAGTGTAAGTCATACACGGGAAATAGAAATGAAGTGTATATCATGGTCTTATGTGTGTAGGGCCTGGCAAGGGAGCTGTGCCAAGTCACTTCTCTGAGTGCCTTGTTGCTGTTCAGGCATCAGGAATCTAGCTAGGCATCCAGCAGCACTAGATTAGATGCCAGCTCCACTCAAGACATAATCTGTTGACAAGCACATCTTTTTGTATCAGGAGAACTTTGCTACAAGAGACTGAGGTCTCTGGGGATACAGACACTGCCAGGGCTTAGTGGAAGCTGAGCAGTGTTTTTGAAGACCTGCATTTTGGATGGGGACACCTCTTTCTCCTGTGAGTCCAGTTCCTAATAAAGCAATGGCTGTGTCCTGTAGAGCCTGTGGAAGATCGCACCCAACACAAAGGACCTCAGTGGAGAGGGCTAAGGATGCAATCTCCTCTGTCACTGTTGCACTGTTTGTGCCTCTATTGATGCCTTGGGATTATGGCCAAATTTTTACTTTGTGGCTCAGCTATGTATTGTGACATCTATGCAAGCATAAATAAGCCTGCCTGTGAACAGATAAACCCTTGGCCGAACAATGAAGCATTCTGTTAGTCTGTGCCTCTGTCTTCCTATGAAATTTGTTTCATTCTTCTGTGACTCATTAGTGATAAGAGTACAGTCTTAGCTTTGTTTCCAGCATCAAGCAAGCTCACATCAGCTGCCCATGTCATACAGTGGCATGTGACTGCACACGGTAGGAAAATTTGAAAGGACAAAGTGTTTCACTCCAGTGCCATCATCTGATGGGCTGACTTGAGCCCCTTGTTGCCAGGCCTTATCTGCCCAACAGAGGTCAGTCCCATCCATTTGGTTTTTGATTTTAAAGTTAAGTTTTCGGGGCAGATAGAATATAAATCCCTATTACAGTTCGACTGTAGCAGAACTAGCTAAATAGGGAACGCAGTGGGCTTGGTGAATTATGCTGCTTTTAAAAGCATATTTTTAAAGGCACAGGAGCACAGGGCTCTGAGCTGTTATATGAGAGAAGTAAAAATAGTGCTGGTGACACTAGTTTGGTGTTCTTTGGAAGCCATTCATTTTATATAGTACATTTTTCAAATATACATGTGACAAATCCCAACAACTACTGAGGAGAGTGCATCACTGCAAGGTTAAAAATGTGTTAATTCAGGAATACCCTACAGTTCTGCTTTCATTGTAAAACTCCAGTAAGCTGTTAAAACTACAATAACATATTATTTAGGAGATGCTTGTTGTCATGATGTCGTTGAATGGCTGCATATTCTGGTAGTATGTAGTTTTTCTTTTATTCCATTATTCTACAGGAAAATTGGTTGCATCAAGCACAAATGTGCAGGACTTGATTGTTCTTCTACTTTCACATTCATCCAACAGTATTTAGTAGTTTGGAGTGGGACATTCAAAATGCTAATTTTAAGCATGCTTCCTATAAGATCATCATCTTGATTTTATCAGGAAACAAGAACTCTGAAATCATGGCGGGGAAACCCAAGCTGCACTACACCAAGGGAAGGGGGAAGATGGAGTCAATCCGATGGCTGTTAGCAGCAGCTGGGGTTGAGGTTTGTACCTTTTTTTTAATAAAGTGATTTGTGATTAAAATAGATATTCTCTGAAAGGGTTTCCCAATTGCATCTGTGCTTAGGCATATGCACATCATCACATATTGTGATGCAGAATGCTTAGATTGAGTGATATTCTTGTGTTGTATTTCATGTATTCCTTGAGCAATAGTTGCACACTAAAGAGATTTTAGCATACAAAGAGAATTGATAGGTGTCATTTTTGAAACATACTTTAAGCTGAGATTGTAAATAGTTGCTACAGACAAAACTGACTTTTTCTCAATGCTCATAACTTCCGTGTGTCTCATGAATCTTCTCCACTGAAAGATCACGCATACCACATGAAAGCTTTTGAAAATTCTCTCCACACAAAGTGTTTTTGTTCTTTGGGTCAGAACCCTAGTAGGACAAATCAGCAGATCTGCCCCAAAGGCAGTGTTAGGGGATCTATCTAGAGTCACATAAGGTGAAGGCCATCCTAAGACATCTTAATTTCTGCGTTAACTTTTTGTTTGAATTTTTTTTTTGAAACTATTTATATTCTGTTGGAAATAAAAAGCTTTTTAAAATGGTGCTCACTTGAGAATGTTGCTGAGAGAAAATTTGCAGAGCATGAGTGCTGAGGAAACCAAGATCTTGTCCTCATTCAAAAAAAAAAAAAATTCCAATGGATTAAAGAAAGAGATAAACGCTGTGTGAGAGAGGCACAATTTACAAGAAGTTTCTCAATATTTCATGTGGCATCAGCTGCTTTTTAAGTGAGTGATTTGGTATCCATTTATGGTTCATGCAGGTGAGTCTGGTCTTTATAATGAAGAAGTTGTTTCTGGAGCATAAAGCCTTGTACAGTCCTGTGGGGTTGGGGACGCCAAAGTCTTGGGTTTTTTGCTGGAGCAGAGATTAAGTAGGTGGTCTGTTAAGGAAACTTTCCTGTCTGACCATCCAGGAGCCTCTCCATCAGTCCTTAAAATAATTTAATCGTGGTGCAACAACAGAGTAACAGGTTGAGCTTGTGCCTCCAGGGAGGGACCCAGAACAAAGGAAACCCCGATACCCTCACAGTCTAAGTGAAGGTTTAGGGTCATGGGCTCCTGCTGCATCTCACCTGGCCAGTGCCACAGGCCCCTGTGCTCTTTGTTGTGCAAATGGAGGCGGTTCCCAGCTCTTGCCTTGGGTCCCCAGAGCTCCTTGAGCAGCTGGAACTGCAGATGCTCACCCAGCTACTGTCACTGAATGCATTCCTCTACAGGGTCAACACAATGAGAAGAGTATGGAGAATAGCGTGGAGAGGTGGATTCTAACTGCCAGACTTCCTTCCACTTCTTCACTGCCTTTGGAGTGACAGTGTTGTTTTCTATTGTTGCTTTTCAGTTTGAGGAAGAATTCATAGAAACAAAAGAAGACTTAGAAAAATTGCGCAATGGTGAGTCTGTAAACTGTACCCTAAACATAAATTCACACACATATAACAAAAGAACAACAGGAGGTATTTTTTTAAGACCTGCAATATAATGTGACCTGTAAAGAGGAGCTGCTTCCTTATGGATGCTTTCATCCCTGAGAATTAGAAATGTCTTAGTCTTTTACCAAGTCTCTTCCTTATTTTCAGTGTAGTACTTCAGCAGTCTGAGTAGCTTGCTCCTTTTTCTTCCCTAGATGGTGTCCTGCTGTTTCAGCAGGTGCCCATGGTGGAGATCGATGGGATGAGGATGGTGCAGACCAGAGCCATCCTCAGCTACATTGCAGCAAAGTACAACCTCTATGGGAAGGACCTGAAGGAGAGAGCCTGGTATGGTAACAGTGTACCCCTTACTAACACTCCTCCATGATTGTTAATACTTACAGAAAGAATGTTGCTGTGAAGTATCTGCACATAAAGGTGAGTATACCTAACAGACTGTCACTGACTGTAGAAGGTTTGTTTTGTGAGAATGGAAGGGCAACTCCAGAGATTGTGGAGATTATTATGGACTGGCAATTGGTAGCCAGCATCCTCTCATGATCAGACCTCAAAACTGTTTTTTTTTCCTAAAGTGGTTTGCATATTCAGTCTTTTCTCCCACATATTCACATTCACTTTTCTCCCACATATTCATAAATGAATAGATTATCAATGGAAAACAACATGGATTCCACTTTAAATACATCAATTGCAGCCTTTTATCTTGCTTATTGCAAGATAAACTGTGAGCCTGTTTTACAATTTGTGCTTTGAAAAAAACTGGAAGTTTCCTCAAAGTCGAAGAAAATAAACCAGTGTCCTACATTACATTCACTAATAAACATTTTACTCAGTGATCACTTCAGCATTGTATGTCAGGAAAATAACCAAAATGGAAAGTTTGAATGATATATGTTGAACAAAAATATTTGTTTCAGGATTGATATGTACGTGGAGGGAACTACAGACCTAATGGGAATGATCATGTATCACCCTTTTCAACCAGCTGATACAAAAGAAAAGAATCTTGCCTTAATCATTGAACGAGCTACAACCAGGTACTTTCCTGTTTATGAAAAGGTAAGTGATAAATCACCAGCAGTTCACAAAGACAGTGAGTTCCAGGCTCCCCCTCCTACCCCACTTCCTTGTCCCCACCACACATGTACTTTCCAGAAGGCAAGTGACAGTACAACTCTAGGAATGTATGATGGAGCCAGTATCCAGTAACGTGAAAAGAGGGCCACAAAATAATTTTTGGCTGGTTTCGATATTGGGTCTCTGCTGTCTTTCTTTTCCAACCTAGCTTAGTGGCTGACGGCTCCCAGCATTTTGCCCAAATGCACCATTTCAATACTTGTGCCAGCCTTCAGCACTTATTGTCTGGAAGTGTAATGTGTTACAGAATTGTTAAGATTGGAAAAGACCGTCTAAAGATCATGAAGTCCAATTGTCAACCCAGCACCACCACCATATTCACCATTAAACTGTGTCCTCCTTTGACATATCCGCATGTTTCTTAAACCCTTTCAGGGATGGTGAGTCCACCAATTCCCTGGACAGTCTCTGTTCCAGGGCTTTACATGCCTTTGCATGAACAAAAATTTCCTAAGATCTAATCTAAACCTGTGTCCTCCTTTGACATATCCGCATGTTTCTTAAACCCTTTCAGGGATGGTGAGTCCACCAATTCCCTGGACAGTCTCTGTTCCAGGGCTTTACATGCCTTTGCATGAACAAAAATTTCCTAAGATCTAATCTAAACCTCCCCGGTGCAACTTGAGCCCGTTTTCTCTTGTCCTGTAACTGGTTACCTGGCAGAAGAGGCCGACCCCCACCCTACTACAATCTCCTGTCAGGGTGTTGTAGAGAGTGGTAAGCTCTCCCACTCAGCCTCCTTTATTCTTGCTATTCAAAGTTAAATCTATTTGTGCTTTACAGCTAAGGATCCAATTCTACGATCTTCCTTAAATCCATTGCTTAAATGTATTATACATAGAGGCTGTAATTTTCATTCTCTGAATTGCTACTTGGGTGGGGATCCTTAGGTGTGCACAGAGAGGCTCTGCAAGAAAGATACATGTAGCATAGAAGGCATAAAGCAATTATTTACTGGCTGGCATGCATCAAAGAGTTAGCCTGAGCTGTGAGGGAAGGCATTGGTATGCTTGCCATCCCCTTAGAGCACATGAAGAGGCTTTCTTGGCTAGGGAGGAATTAGTCAGGAGGGGATGGATTGTTCTTTCTTCTCCCTGGAACATTGCCTGGATGTTACTGAACTGCCATTTTCTACCAACTCGCTGTTTGTTCTGTTGTTTTATTTTTCCTGTCAGGATATTTTAAATTTTTTTGTGTTAAAATCTTCTTGTTTGAATTGAGTCAGCTGTGATCCTCATCTCACAAGTTTGTTTCTGTTTGTAACTTCTCCTTTTGTGCCACATGTGGTTGTGCTGTACAGACTTTCTCACAGTGCTTTTTCAGNACGTTGATCTCAACTTGTCTAATACAGTTGTTGGTAGCTTTGGCAGACTGTGATTCTTGCATCAGCAGTTTGCCATAAAGGAGTCCTTCATGATGTGATAAAGGGTGGGAAGGTTGTATTCCTTCATTCTGGACATATTTCAAACTGTAATCAGCAGTCTCAAATTTTGCTGAAACATCTGGCAATTTACTTAACTTTTTTCTTAAAAATTCTAAGTGTACTTACATGTAAACTGTCCTAACTACCTCTTCCAATTACTGTAGTCCTGTTTCTTTTGTGTGATTAAGTCTTTCTTGAGGTACTGGACTTAGTATACAGCAGGTTAGAGTGAGAGATGGGATCACAAACACTGGAACATGAATTCTGATTTAATTTTCTTTTTTTAAAGAATATTTATCACTCTCTAACTTCATTGGTTCTAGCATGGCTTTGCTCTGCTGTGGTTTTTTTAGAAATCTGTCTGCAATGAAATACCTAGATAAAATTGTTACATCCTGTGTGATTTTTTTTTTAATTTGTTCATNCATAGTGGTCTCCTCGGAAATCTGCCAAGGGTACAAAGCTGTGTTGTTTCAGAGCTGATCTGGGTTTCCAGCTTAAAACCCTGGTTACCAGGCAGCTGAAGTCCATTCCAAAAAAATACAGGACTTGATCCAATTTCATGTCTCACTTTATTAGAGCCTTAAATTGCTCAAACAAAACCCACAGAGGCTGCCCTGTAAAATANACTTTATAGGCCTTAAAAGATCATGGGCAGGATTATCTTGTTGGCAACAAATTAAGCTGGGCAGATGTCCATCTGCTGGAAGCCATTTTAATGGTAGAAGAATGTAAGGCTGATGTACTGTCTGCATTCCCTCTGCTACAGGTTAGTAATCATCTGGTGTCAATATGGAAGGTAACAAACAAATTTCACTGGCTGTTGTTAAAAGTTAATTGATGTTTACATCTTTTGAGCCATTGTACTCTGATCTGTTGGACACAAAAACCTGCACTCAGTGCCCTGCCTTTCCCCAGAGCNAATCTTTCCAAGATTAGAAGTCTGATGTGTATTTTAAGTTATTATCAATTAAAAAATGCACCAAAATTCTCTAAGCCTGTGCCTGGGTGGCATAAACTACTGCTGTGATATGTTTTAGCATGTATGCTCCATGTAGGAGAGTCTTTAAAGTAATCCTTGTTTGCTTATGGTAAAGACACAGCTGAACTTCTCCATGATTTTAGGCTAGTTAATTTTGTTAAAATGGTTAATAATTTTCTTTCTGTACCAGCTGTTTAAAATGTCCATTGATTCAGCTTATCAGGGTTTGCAGTCTATGTGTTATTCATTCAGCAAGCTGACAGGAAACATACCTAGCTGTGAGTGTTCACTCTAAACACTCAGCAGCCAGATGGAACAGCAAAAGGCAATACAAAGCCCTGCAGGCAATCAGATTCCGATGCTGTGGTTGGGAGTTTCCATCCAGTCTGATAAACAAGCTGTGGTGGACCTTGTTAGAGCAGTGTAGGAAATAACTACGTGAAGGTATCAGCTGTGACTGCCCATGATTGCTGCCTCTATGGTAGAACTGGCACATGGGCCTGGAGAAGCAGTTGGCTTCCAGAGGCACAGACTCTTACTGCACATTTGTTACTTAAGAGTAGCCTCGGTGTGACTTAGGCACAGACATGCCCTTGTCTTGCTCCTGATAGGAGGGTGATAAGTCTTCAGCACAAAGGCAGGCAGAGAGCTGGTAACTGCTCTGAAGCTGAGCTGCAACGTTGATCTCAACTTGTCTAATACAGTTGTTGGTAGCTTTGGCAGACTGTGATTCTTGCATCAGCAGNACTCACTTTTCTCCAGTTCTGCTTTTCCCAGCTGTTCTCAGCTGGCAGGAATTCACTCACTAGCGCTACCAGTTTGGTCCTTTAACTGCTACTTCCACATCTTCAAACACAGCAACAACATCCGGAAAGAAAGTCTGTGGCCTGGTGTGTCTGCAGTTCCTGTCCTTTTCTTTTTGCCAGCAAAGTTAAAATTTCAAGAAATAATATACAAAGGGCATTTAAGTTTCATATGTCTTGACTTCTGTAGTGCTTTGCACTGAGGTATTCTGTCCTTTTTTTTTTTTCCCCTCAAATATATCTGCAGGATTGGGATCCAGGATGTAGGGTTTTTTTCTTTCACTCCTTATTAGATGAATCTTAACTATTTCATATTAATTTCTCCCATTCCCATCTGGGAAACTAAGTGTCGTAGTTTGAGCAGGAAGTGAGTTTTCAAGAAGTTACAGAAGTTCACGTAGACGTACTCTGTAACTTCCTGAAAACTCACTTCCTGCTCAAACCACGACATTAAGATATAGCACCAGCATTACAGGTCAGAAAAAGCTACTACCTTTTTCTGTTTAATAAGTATGCCGGACACGTAAAAATCCAAGTCACCTGATCTTTAAGCTATAAAGGATGGAATTATAATTTCCTTAATCTCACTGGCTTTACTGTTGCTTCTTACAGGCTTTTAAAGGAAGAATCAGCAACATTCCAACAATCAAAAAATTCTTACAGCCTGGCAGCCAGAGGAAGCCACCAACAGATGAGAAGTTTGTTGCTGTTGTGAGGAAAATATTCAATATCTAATCTGATGAAGATAACCCAACTGTAGTATATTACCAGAGCTTGCCTTGTAAGTGTAAATTGCATAGATGTACTCCGTAACTTGCATCATATGGCCAGTGTTGAAACAATACACTGTGAATGCACTTTTAAATTAGAGTAAAAGGCTAATTTGGACCTGTTGAGTCCAGAAAGAATTTCATGAAGCAGTTATATGAAATAAAATATGCTGACACTTTGTGTGTGTTCAATTACAGTGCATGCCTGGTAGGGTAAATTGTTCAGCTGTAGCTTCCGGAGTACTGTAGAAAAGCCACATGATCCCCAAACCTCTTTTTATAAACTGCAGGAGAGAGGAGTCACACCATGAAAATTGAGAAGTCATTTAAATTCAGGCCTAGATATTTTGTACACAAATCAAAGCAACTTCAATCCCTGAATAGTTTATAACTGAACAGTCTCTTCTGCTTACGGGGGGGACTTCAGCAAGGTAACCTGTGTGAGACTGGAATGGCAAACCTGTTCCAGAGTACTGAAAGCTTGGAACCTCTGTGTGCAGCATGACGAACCTCAGCCATGGTTCACGTCTCTGCCAATTTACAGCATGGCACATGTTTTAAACCACTATTGAGTACAAAGCAGAGCACCAGACTCTTCCATTGACAAAATGGCTCACTCGTCTGCTTAAAAAAATGGTAAACTTCGAACATTTTACATTTTATTTGTACACTGATTTTTTTATATTTAAAACCAGGGGAACAAAAATGTGCATTGGAAAGGAAGGTGGTTTTCTAGTGCAACACAGTACAGGCCGAAGACTTTTTCATTTGCAACTGATTATTTAATCTCAGAAACTACAAAATTGTACTTCAATACAAGATACCATTTTAGCATAAACATGTATTTATAGATACTCTTTCAGAAATACAGTGCAAGAGTAATTCAATTTCCTGG
>VYZR01094675.1:16131-60190 GCA_013400675.1 Oxylabes madagascariensis
AGAGTCTGTAAAAACATTATTGCTTTTCCACACTACACCATTATGATTTCTTTTAGCTACAAATAAAGTTTCCACGTGCAGCAGAATGCTGAATCCTATTCCATGAAGACTAGGTAAGTTTTCAGTCAGTCAGTTCTACTCACTCATATCTAAATTCATGGGGATACCAACAAAGTAGAAAGAATCTTGGCCATAGCAGTAACATGTATACTGAATTACAGGAATAATGTCTCATAAATCCCACCATCCTAGATCACTGCAGCTGTTTTCTAACTATTCAAGGAGCTAGAGCATTCAACTTCTCTTTTATTTTTAGAATATTATCTCATTAGCTCATTATTTGCTGAGCCTTAAAAACTATATTGGAAGGTTTGCCACCTGTTTTTGCTACAGAATACAGCTATCAACATCTTCTTCGTGACTACAAGTCCTTTGGAGCCTTTTGCTATGAGGGAACCATCCTTCCCTGTGACAAGAGGTGGGCAGCCCAAGAGGGCAATAAATGCAGCAAAAGCAGCAGAGAACAAACATCATGAAAGAAACTGCATCTTCTTCCTGGAGTAGTCTTACCTAAAAATGGAGGCAGCAATTGACTTATTATGAATAGGGGTTTCACCTTGAACTATGGCTGCAGAGTGCTACATAAATGAGAAGACTGAGGAGAACACATAAAACTGCAAAGTTAGCTACCTTCATTAAAGAATTGTCACTTGAAATACTTCCTAGAAGTGGGCACAGAGGCAGGACTTCTCATGAGCAGCTGGGCTTTGTCACTCTCACAGCCAAAGTAATGGCACTTACACAGATCTCTTCCCTGTTTATGGAGCAGTTAAACCACCTGGCTAATTCTCTTCAATTCCACTGTCTAGTCCTGGGACCACTCCTGTGTTCATAGGTGTCAAAAATTAGTTTTAAATTCACTTCAGCATTATAAAACAAGCCCTGACAGTTACAAGTATCTTACAGAACTCTACCAACTATGTGCGCTCATTAAAGACACCTTGCAAAAAAATATTATGCTCCATTATCCATTGCTCTTATTTTCTAGTCAAGTAGCCTTGATCCTCTCAGGAATGTCTCAAGAATGAACTATTCCACAGCATGTGTTTTGCCAGAGTCCTATATTTACAAGAGTAAATTTTTATTATTCCTATATTTACAGAGTATATTTACAATTTATTACAAGGCATATTCACTCTGTAATGTTCTTTTCATTTGCTAGTATCTGGCTTTTTCACAGGTTCCAGAGACTTTTTAGCACATTCAACTTTTAGACCAGATTTTAGAAAGTGCTATACATTCACTGTTTCACCTTAAACCAGTCAAAGAAATTCATTAAATCAAGACAAATTCAATACAGTGAATCATATTCAGATCAGAATTAACTTGCATTGCAAATGCTACTAGCTCTTGCATACTGAGATTTGAATTTCTGCATCTACTTCAAACACATAAAAATGCATCAAAGTATCCAAGAAACCAGAGAGCTTATTTCAGGTGAAGTAGGAAAAAGCCTGAAATAATAATTTACAAAACAACTAAGAGAATTTGCCCGGGGTACCCATAGGCTACATACTCTTTGTATGTAGGACAAGTTAAAACAACCTTACTGTCAAGGTCTTGTACTAAAATATTACCTAAATTACTGTAGGAGACTCTTGCATAGGTGAAAAATACTGTCAATAATTACGGTTTGGATGGACGGGTTGTTTTTAGATTTCCTAACCTTTTAAAGGTTTAGGTGCTTGCTTTATTTTACATTGTAATTTACTGTAGTGGTTTCTAAGTTCAGAGTGGTCACTTTCTTCCATGCACTTAATTTCCATCTTTCATTTGTGCTCGAGTTGCTTTTCACATTTTGGCATGTTAGGCATAAGCGAAAACATACTATTTTTGCACAAAAGCGGACACCATTTATAATAAAAAGCAATTAAAACAATTCTTTGTAAACATTCTAAACTAAGATTGCTTTAAAAAGTCTTTGTTCCTTTTACTTTATGTAAGAAGAACTTTCTACAGCAGGTGTAGTAAACTCTATCTCATCTCATCTCATCGCTATAGCTTCTAAATAAGTAATATACATTTCTCCACCTGAGAAAGTCCTCACATGCCTACAACTACATGAAATGCAAAACACTGACTATTTTAGACATCAGAGATTCAAAAGCACATTAATGGAAAATTTTGTATTAGTCCCTTCAAAACCTGCAAGCTGGGAAACAGTATTAAATTTTAATGAGTCTTCTTTTCCATGAATTCTGTGTCTAACTTAGTGACTTAATTGATCCACAGAAGTATAATACCATACGCTACTTAAAAGCATCTCACACTAATCATTATATATTTACATATATTTATGGCTTTGTCTTAATTCCAAAAAAAGTTTTGGGTTTTTTTTAAACAGTGGGATAACTTAATCTGAGCAAGGTCATGGTGGCAAAACTGGAAATCCAATTTAAGGCCATCTAAGAGCAGATCAGGTCCACAATTACCACCTTTACTAAAGAACTTGCTGGGAACACTTTGCTGTCAATGCTACTCAACATTTTTTTAAAGTGGAAATTTTTATAACTGTGATTGGTGCAAAGCACAAAGCCAGAATGAACAATATACTACAAATTCTAAGTTGAGAAAAAAACCAATTGTGTACTCACACAATCTGGATTAAATGTATTTTAAATGCATTTCTTCATGTTAAGCCACAGCCAAAACCACCTTTGCTAAAACCATGAGTGAGACAAGCTCCCAACAGCTCTTACTGCACATCACTTGTGTAAGGTTTATGTCCCCCTTAGGGATTGTAGTTTTTTGCCTCCATGAGGGTTTCACGGCAAACTAGCTACCATGACAGTTACGGCACAGTTTGTATCCTGTCTTTCTTAGCAGCACAGGAAAAACACTAAGTCAAACTCTTCCATTCCCTGGGAGCTGAGGATACATTACATTATACAACACTGGATCCCACACTTACTTTACTGCTCAAATTGCAAAATTCTAATCTGCAATGCTAATGATTTTATTGTAGTACTACCTCCTGTTTCCCAGCTGGATTTCACAATATGTGCAATGTTAGGCAACCATCTCATAAAAGGAAGTGCTGCCAGGTGATAACACACACATGCTGGCTTTGTGTCAATGATCTGCATTACCTTGTAAATGGCTCCTGAATTTTGCAAGCTAAGCTGAAGTGTTGAACTCTATTTAAAACCTAACATTTAAACCAAAGTAATACCCAAAATTTCCTAAAAAGAGAATTTTACATGCAGTTCAGGATGCTGGTTTTTTGTTTGTTTGTTTGTTTACTGTGGTGAAATACTTACACAATGATATCTTCACATTTCTCGGATCACATGTTACACAGTAAGCTCCATAACCAGCCACAGAGCCAAAGGTGAGTCCAGCAGCTAAAGAGATTTTACTACCTGCAAGAAATCATTCAAGTTATTTCTCAAGACAATGTCTTTAAGCTCAATCTTTATGCGGCGATTATCTCTCTACACTGTATTATCCAAATATATTAAAAATAGAACTGATTTTGTCACATCCCAACTTTACCCACTGTGAACAGAGAGGTAATATTTCTGTAACTGGGCCATTCTAATGTGTGGCATTATGAGCAAAGTCAACTAAGTTAGAGGAAGATGATCAGGATCCAGTAATACTTGCAACTTGGGAAAAATACAACCTTAAATTTGGCTATTTTCTCTATCATACTTTAAAAGGATTTTTGTAATTTCTCTGAACTGACTGTTCATTTTAAGTATATCCTACAGCACTTGTGAGTCTCCAAAAATGCTAGAAATGTGTCAATATACATAGAGTATATTGGAAAACATGTGGGGTCATAATGTCAGGCCTTTCAGTGTGACATCAGTCCTGGACAAAGAAATGCTATCACCAACATCACATTTAATGAATAAAGAATGAAAAAACAGATAAATGGCAGTGAGGATTAAAACAGAGCTTCTAAAAGTAACTTGACATCTTCTTGCAGTGCTATTGAAAAAATGGTTCATACGTCCCAGATATATCCCTAATATATTTAGATTTCTGAACAGACGGTTGTCTTGGTACCACATGATAAAAGTGTAGAATCTGCACAGCAGACATTTGAATTAAGCTGATCCCCAGATGTTTATAAACAATCCAGACCCCCGATGTAATTTAGCTCCCAATCCTTTTGAGTATTTTTAATCAAGACTTTGCAAGAAAATGTAAATCATAACCAATAAAAAATAATCTAGATTTGCCACAAGGATTGACCAAGTACTAAAGAGTGAAGAGAACAGGTGAATGGGAAAGTCAGTGAGTGCAGCTGGCACAGCGTTTTCACACAGCGTTTTCAGAAATTCAGATGTGAAGCCGTGTCTCCGAGAGCAAAGCATGTGCACACTGCGAAGGGAGACGGTGAGCCTAAACCACAAGAATCGTGAGGGGCAGTGCAAGAGGGACGGAGAGCGACGCGCTGCCGGGGCTCTGCGGAGCGCCCACAGGAACCCGTCGGCAGCTCCCGCCTGCCCGTCCCCGGTACCGCTGCGACCTCTGCCGGGTGCTGAACTCGGGCACGGCGCTGCCACCCGCGGGACGGCAAAAATCCCTGCAACACCCAACTGCGCTTGGGGGTACACTGCCACCTAAAACCTGACTCGGGATCTTTCTGTGAAAGGGCATAATTCTAACAGCAGCAGAGAACTAACCACCAACTCAGAGCACACAGGTAAAGGGCTTTTTTCTCACCGTGCATCTGGAAATGTCAGAATCAAGCCTGGATTTCTCTGTGGAAAATAACCTTTAATCAAGGATATACTGTGCTCAACATAGGAATGATTAAAAGGAGATGAGAAAGCCCACCTGAAAACAAACTCACTTAAATGCTTAAGGTGGCCCAAGAACATCTCATGAGACTCAGAGCGTTTACAGCAGCACATGATGGATGTAAAATGCAGCTGTGTTAATCACAGCAAACTTTTCATGTCTCACACTGCATAGAAGAAATCAAATGCTTGATTTCCAAACCCTTCTGCCCCAGTACTAACCTTTACGAGTGTATGCTACAACACCTCCAACCACCAGCAATGAAGCATATGCAAAACCAATCCAGTCAACAGCCATGGTCCCAACTCTGGAAAAAAACCAGACATATTGCAACTGAAGGCCAACAAATTCCTTCCTCCTGGTAAAAAAGAAATGATTACTTACAGGCTTCTAAATAAAACTACACTCTCCTGAGTCGTGTTTGACTACTGTGTCAAAATATTCAGAAGGTGAAGGTGTGCCTGCTGGCTATTGTACCATCCTTTCACTAACTGCTGCCCTTCCTTACACCCCAGTATCTGGGTATACCATATTTCCATTAGGGGATTTTTTGGGATATATGCGGCATACATTTTTCCCAGTCACAAGTACATGCATGCAGGCAAAAAGCTTGACACCATCCAAAGCATGTTTTGTTGCACTTGTGCCATATGGCTGAGCTGAGTGCACACTATGGATACATACAGGTCTTCTGGGTGCTCAGATCAATGCTTTTATCTCCTTGCAACCACATTGTACCTGGAGCCTTTCAAGCGGCATGTAACAAACCCTGCACCAGGCAAAAATACGAATTTTCAGTCTATTCAAAGTTTCCAGACAGAAACTTAGGCTGTCTTGGGAAGCTATATATACAGATACTTCATCCTGTATCTATGCCCCTTTTATGTCACCTTTACACTTTTATGCATTGTCTGAGGTGGGGCTTCTGTTCCACAGAGAGCATTTAATGTTCTGTTGTGATGCTGGTCCTTACTTCCCCGGCAGTGCTGTGGAAAGGCACGAATGGCAGTGCTCTGCAGCACCACGGCCTCTCTCCCATCAGCCGGTGGGACACACCTTGCCCCTCCTCCCGAATTAAGCGTACACTTAATTAAGCACATCCTTCTTTANCGCCCGCAGCGCCGCCGGCGGAGCGGAGGCTGGCGGCGCTCGGCGGAGCCGGGCCGCGGGGCAGGTGGGTGACAGTGAGCCGGCAGTGCCCTTGAGGCCAGGAGGGCAATGGTGTCCAGAGGTGCATCGGGAAGATCGTGGGCAACGGGAGGTGATCCCCCCTTCTCCCCCTTACTCGAGCCTAGTTGAGGCCACATCTGGAGTGCAGTGNCGGTACCGCTGCGACCTCTGCCGGGTGCTGAACTCGGGCACGGCGCTGCCACCCGCGGGACGGCAAAAATCCCTGCAACACCCAACTGCGCTTGGGGGTACACTGCCACCTAAAACCTGACTCGGGATCTTTCTGTGAAAGGGCATAATTCTAACAGCAGCAGAGAACTAACCACCAACTCAGAGCACACAGGTAAAGGGCTTTTTTCTCACCGTGCATCTGGAAATGTCAGAATCAAGCCTGGATTTCTCTGTGGAAAATAACCTTTAATCAAGGATATACTGTGCTCAACATAGGAATGATTAAAAGGAGATGAGAAAGCCCACCTGAAAACAAACTCACTTAAATGCTTAAGGTGGCCCAAGAACATCTCATGAGACTCAGAGCGTTTACAGCAGCACATGATGGATGTAAAATGCAGCTGTGTTAATCACAGCAAACTTTTCATGTCTCACACTGCATAGAAGAAATCAAATGCTTGATTTCCAAACCCTTCTGCCCCAGTACTAACCTTTACGAGTGTATGCTACAACACCTCCAACCACCAGCAATGAAGCATATGCAAAACCAATCCAGTCAACAGCCATGGTCCCAACTCTGGAAAAAAACCAGACATATTGCAACTGAAGGCAAACAAATTCCTTCCTCCTGGTAAAAAAGAAATGATTACTTACAGGCTTCTAAATAAAACTACACTCTCCTGAGTCGTGTTTGACTACTGTGTCAAAATATTCAGAAGGTGAAGGTGTGCCTGCTGGCTATTGTACCATCCTTTCACTAACTGCTGCCCTTCCTTACACCCCAGTATCTGGGTATACCATATTTCCATTAGGGGATTTTTTGGGATATATGCGGCATACATTTTTCCCAGTCACAAGTACATGCATGCAGGCAAAAAGCTTGACACCATCCAAAGCATGTTTTGTTGCACTTGTGCCATATGGCTGAGCTGAGTGCACACTATGGATACATACAGGTCTTCTGGGTGCTCAGATCAATGCTTTTATCTCCTTGCAACCACATTGTACCTGGAGCCTTTCAAGCGGCATGTAACAAACCCTGCACCAGGCAAAAATACGAATTTTCAGTCTATTCAAAGTTTCCAGACAGAAACTTAGGCTGTCTTGGGAAGCTATATATACAGATACTTCATCCTGTATCTATGCCCCTTTTATGTCACCTTTACACTTTTATGCATTGTCTGAGGTGGGGCTTCTGTTCCACAGAGAGCATTTAATGTTCTGTTGTGATGCTGGTCCTTACTTCCCCGGCAGTGCTGTGGAAAGGCACGAATGGCAGTGCTCTGCAGCACCACGGCCTCTCTCCCATCAGCCGGTGGGACACACCTTGCCCCTCCTCCCGAATTAAGCGTACACTTAATTAAGCACATCCTTCTTTATACCTCAGCGTGTGTTTCCTTGACCTCCGTGTTAAAGGGTGGTAGCAAAGAGTGCTCACTCAGCATTTCATGTCAAGCCTTTAGTATTAAAAGAAAGCAACTCGCAGCGAGCCCACTCCTCCCCGAGTCGTAACCCCTCAGGAGAAAAGGTGGGTTTAGGGGGCCATGGCACCCCCGAGAACGAGGTTTGCAGAGACGGGGCCAGGGATGCAGGGGACAGGGATCCCCAGGCCTTTGATACGCCTGGCCTTCGCGGCCGCCTCCCGCCCGAGCCCGCAGGTCGCTTCCCAGCGCCGCGGCGCAGCCCCCGGGCGAAGGCAGAGCCTGCGGGGGCGGCCCCGCCCAGCGCCCGCTCNCTAGGGGTCTGGAGGATCTCTTTTACAAGGGGGACTACAGGACTTGGGTCTGTTCTGTCTAGAGAAGAATGAGAGAGTATTCATGCATGCAAATCAAAGCTGGGTGTTAAGAGGGTGTTGCCAGACTTTCTGGTGGTGCACAGCAACAGGACAAGGAGCAGTGGCCCTGAGCTACCACACGAAGTTTCAGCTCAGTTGGACAGAGCATGGTGCTAATAATGGACTTTATGATCTGCACAGGTCCCTCCCTCCCACCCCCAGCAGCTCTGTGATTCTGTGAGTCGTGGCTGTGCTGGGGCGGGGCAGCACCCCCTGTTTGTTGGGGCCCCTGTGTGACTGCGCCCCACTCCAGGGTGGGCATCTCTTGCTTGAGACTCCTTATCCAGCCCGTCAGGCTCTGGAAAGATCCGTGGATATTTTACTCTTTTAAGGCCAGCTCCCCTTTTCATGCCATGTTTGGGATGGAAGAACTCAGGAATGAAGGAGTCCCATTTGCAGATCCACTTCTCCCCAAAGTGTGCCCATCCCACAGCGACTTGGGCAGGGTTAGGGTGAGGGTCTGCTGCCTGCGGTCCCCACAGTCACCCTGTGACCCAGCGACGGGCACTCATTGCTGTGCCAGGCACCCTTCTGCCCCCTGTCCCTCTCATAAGCAGGTTCCTCTCTCTCCTTGCTTGTGTTTTTTGAAAATCTGAGGGCTGCTGCATGAAGTCAGGTGAGCAGGCACGTAGGCTGAATGCTCGGATGTGTTTGTCAGGGAAAACATCAGGCACAAGCCCCAACACTCTGATACTAAACACGTAGCTAATTTATGAAACTGCTTGATGTGGTTATTTTAACACCCTGACTGCTTGTCTGCTAGCCCTGTTTGCTGGACCTATTCCACCACAAGCTATTTTTGTCTGTATTTTGTCCCCCTCCGCAGTGTTTTTTTAGCTTTTTCTCGAGTGATTCTTGACCAGCACAGGACGTGTCCTTCAGGGGGTGATACGGGGGTGCCTGTGTGCGACATTCCCCACACTTCCCTTATTCCCACAAGCAGACTGAGCATAAACATGGCCACAACAGGGAGAGACTCACAATACCATGTGATAGGACTTGGATACCTGCCTTCTTCAGGGGTAATTTGAAAATCTCTGCCAAAATCCTGTGTTTCCTTTAGATTTCTTTGCTTAAAGGTGTGGGAGTTTTCCGCTCCAAAGAGCAAACTGGAAAGCAAATCAGCATTCTCATTAGGGTTAACATATCTAATTTCCACTCCTAACATTCCATTTGTTTTTTTCTGGTAGTGTTTAACTGCTGCAATACAAGCCCACTTCATGTGAGCTGTCCAAGTCTGTCTGCTCAGTGGAAAACAGAACTGCTTTCCTTATCTCACCACAGTGTCTGTGGGAAGGAAGACTTAAGGTACAGCGACTTTAGAAAACAAACATAGGACACTTGAGGGCAGAATGGCTCCAAAATACAAACAAAAAGTGGATTCATAAACTGAAATCCAGAAATCTTGGATTTCTTGATGAAGTATTATGAGACTTGCGGCTCTTGAAAAACACAGTAAAATAATCAGGGAATTAAATGGAGCAGAACCATGGAAGTCTATTTGAGGGGATTCCAAAGTGTAACAAAAACAGTTTCTTTTGGCACCTCTAGGAAAATGACCAGTTGTGCTTACTGATTCAACAATACTCATCACTTAAGCAGACTGGGTAACCCTGAAGTCTGGGTAAAATTTGAATTTACATAATTATATGCTGCTTGTTATGTTGCCTTCAATTTTCAATTACAAAAAGTATTCAGTACTGTTTTCCCTAAGGTTTTACTTAACTATTGTCTGATGTGAAATGGTTGCTGTATTTTATAGCACAGATGGGAGGAGAATTAATTAAATTAGTTTTTTGGTAGCATGACAAACCAAACACCTCAGTCTTTACAGTGAGCTATAACAGAGCTAGCAGCATAACCAGTGTTACTGTTGCTGTGTGCTTTCTAGAATAGTTTTAACTTGCTTGTTACTGCCAATCTGAGCTGAAATTTCCCCTGTTGGGTGTCTGCTTCCAGCTGTTTTATTTTAGTCTGTTTTGGTTATTTTGTTTTGTATTATATTTGTTTGCTTTGGTTTTGGAAAGTTCCATTTACAACAATCGAACCAACTACAAGGATGGTTTTAGGCAAAAATACACAGTTTTGTCCATTATAAACATAACAATTTCACTGAACAGCCCCTAGCATCTCTTTGCTTTGGAAAAACAAACTTTCAAATCTGGCAAGAAAATTGCCTTAGTTTCAGGGATATATTTTTCAGGGATATATTTTTCCATCTTCAGGAAAATGTGACCTGAAGAGAAAAAAGAGTTAAAAGTGTTGAGTGGAGGCTTCTTAAACATACAACTTGTATAACACAGCCCATCTCCCTCCCCTGGAACATTTTTGCTGAGGCTGCCTGTTGTTGGAGAAGGTGTTGGCAGGATGAAGCACATAAAAGACCCCTTTCTGCAGTAAGCTGTTTGTGCTTTTTGTTGGTCTTCCTGTATTAACACTAAGGGCTATTTGTAGTTGTAAGCTTCAAGTAAGATTTAATGCTAATTGCTATCCCAGAACATAATGTGATACCAGAAGGGATCTGTGGAATGTGAGAGTGCCTCTGAAATCCCATAGACAGAAGAAAAGGTGCTGAGATGGGGAGAAGAAAGCAGCTAAGCACCCTGAGACAGGTGTAGTTTTGGAATATTATTGTGCAAAAGTTGTTCTCCTCATTGAGTGGGATTATAGAAAAAGAAGAGGAGACAAAATAACAAAATACTGTTTCTGAAATGCAGGTTCAGAGGCTTCAGGTTTAATAATCTGTAGTTAATAAAGAAAGAAGTCAGTTGGTATGTTCCAGTACAAAAAAGTGATGTTACAGATAAATTCTGTAAGCTTTTATATGCACACACATATGTAGATAAGCAGTGAGAAGGACAGTGGTGTCAAAGTAATAGAAGATTGTTTTAAAAAGCTGAGGAGATTGATGTACAGACTGAAGTACAGCATTCTGGGCTGATCTTGTGGGTTATTACACTGCACTTCTGAGGTGTCACTTCCTTGAAAATTTAGAATGAAAGCTTAGATCTGGAATCATCAATCAAATAGTAAAAGGCAGAGATACTGCTTTTAATAATAACTATGAAGTAATCTGACAGGCAGCCACACAAATGCAAGGCCTTTTCTATGAACTAAACATATATGAACAGGGACTAAAGCCTGCAAAGGAAAAAGAGGTTCTTGGGCAGTGATTTCACAGGAGATGGTGCTCAAGTTTCACAGGTCACTGCTGCCAAAAGGGCCTCTTCATCTCCAGTTTTGTGTTCTAGTCTATTCTTTTGTGGAGTAATTGATGAGTTTTGCTCTGTCTCTCCCAGTCCTCAATGATTTGAGTCAACTCACTAGCTGGGCAGAAACATAACCAGGCAGAAAAACGTAACACTTTTTGCTGAATTCATTCAATCAATCAGTCATTTGTTTAAATTAATTAAGTCAGGAGTGTTTACAAAGCATCAGAACACAAAGGAAGAGATGGGATTGCATGACCAGGTGGGAGGCTGGGGAGGGTCTCTATAGGCATCAGCAAAAAAAAGTGAGATAACCTGAAGCTGTGCATTTTCTTTGACTTGTCAGGAAACTTTGCCTGCAAGAAACCATTAGGTATGGCACCAACTGAAATTCTTGGCAAATCTGGGGAAATGCAACTCATAATTATGGTTGGTCAGTGGTATCTCAGGAATCTTCCCAGATGCTGAGTCCAGCAAACACTGAAATAAGTACATGCCCGCAGAAACCTTCCTGTGGGCCTTGCGAGCTGACAATATCCACAATATTAGTGTGAGAAATTAGGTTCTAGCTACATGTAAACGTGGAGAGGTCAATAGAAACAAAGTGCAAGAATGGGTTTTTGATATACAGTGACTTGAGAGAGCATATGTTAGATTGTTTCTGCTCACCAGCCATTATCAAAGGGCTGTAGGTGGTGTTAAGAGTGAGTGATTAAACTGCCTTGGGTTCTGCTCAGCGTAGTGGTTTGGTTTTCCCAGCTGAGTTCTCAAAAGCTGATAGATTTCATCTGAAGAAATGGAGGCTTTTCTCTTTGGTATCTCAGGAATCCTTGGTCTAAATCCAGATTAGGATCTCTATCTGTGCTCTGCTTCTGATATATCCCAAATTTTCCATCTTTATAATAAGCATGTAGATTTTAAAGTAGTTTGTGAAGTCAGAGTGAAACACTAAGGGATTTCAAAGTTATTTGAAGTGGCTTATTAATCATATTTTGGTGTTTTCAGCTGATTGAAAATAACTCATGAGGATGAAAGTTTCTTGGGTCAAAGGAGGGATTTTTTTGTGTGTGTATATTTTCAGACCCTCTCCCTAATATTTGTCGTCCTATGATAGAGGGCAGATCTCTGATACCTCTCACCACTCTGTGCTTGTACAGAGGGGTCTGTTTTCACCTGCAGATACTGAGAGACAAGTTTTTCAAACAACAGCTCACTGAAGGACAGAGACATAGGATCCTTTGCCCTCTCCAAATTTACCAGATAAACCAAGAATTACCTAAAACCTGTATGTGCCTCAGAGCTTCCTGGTCTGAAAAACAGTTTGAAGCTAGGGAAGCTTTAGGATGGAAGTTCATATATTCATGCCCTGTCCTTACTCTTTCGTAGACATCAGTTCATGCCCACTGTTCTAACTCTTTCTCCTGCCCAGGGCCATAGACCAAGATAGGAGCATGAGCTGGCTGAACCTTGTTCAGGTCCAGTATGGGCAAGCTTGTGGACAGGAGTATCCACATCATAGGCATCCTTCAGGTCATTCTCACACTAAAAAGAAGGGAAAGTAAGATACAACATCCCTCCCAGAAGGAGAGTGTCTCTGAGATCCTAGCTTTTATGGGTACACAGAGAGTGGCTCAGGCTGTGATTTTGCAATAACTTATTTCAGTTGCTGAACCCCATTCTCAGTCACTTCTTTGAGCCATGCCTGGCATTCAGTGAACTCTGTGCTGAGCCATGATGAGAAATCATCAGAAAATTTAGCTCACTGATGACATTTTTGTTCTGAAACTGCAGTCCTAGGTCTGATCCTTAGAGCTGATCCTTGCGTATGTATTGAAGAAGGGAGTGAAAGGTGGAGGAACAGTCCCATTGGAAGCCACATCCCATACTCTCAGGGTTCAAATAAAAGGAAGAGAAGCTACCCACAGCATGAGCCTCAGTTTGGAGACAACAGATGTAATCAGGATTTATAAAATCAAGGCAGTGGGTAAAATGAATAAAGATTGAGGTTTTCCAAATCCTGCAGAAGTAGGGGCAATCATTGAAACCGGTAGGAAATTGGTTTAGAAAATATAAAAGGGCATATACTTTTTTGTGTAGCAGATACAGTGAACTTGTGGAATTTACTGCTGGCAGAGGTTTTGGAAGCAAATGGGTCAGCACACTGGAAAGGAGACCAAACAGTTAAAAGGACTGCATATTCATACAGAGATGCAAAAAGAATTTAGTAGGGACATGCTCCCTAGCATCCCTAATATAGTGGTTGTGGGTGCTGGAGAAGAATAAAGGAAATGTATATGCCTGGTTTGTTCTCGTTAAATAGTATCTCTTGTTATTAAAGAAAGGATACTGGGGATAGTTGGATGTTGGTCTAACCCACCAGGACATCCTTTATGTTTTTTTCAGGGCTCTGATTTTGTGTCCACAGGTATGTGAGGATAAATGCAATGTTGGTAGGAGTTTGCATTTTAATTTTTGAAAATTATACCTCAGGGTTCTCTTACTTCAGTGAGACTTGAACTATAGGTCACTAACACTGCTTAGTACCGTATTAAGGAAACATACACTTTTAGGACAGTCAACATAATATCAGTGCTTAGATAGGGACTCTTAGACTGAACTATAGCCTTCCTGATGTTGCACTTTCCCTTGAGATCCTTCTGCTTTGTCTGCATAGAACTTGATGAATACTCGTGTCTCAGGAAAGATTTTGTAAGCTGTGATAGAATTTCCCCCAGGATATCAGTGTATTTTGGAAATATTATTTGAGAGTCATCTGCTGGAAAACATCTAGTGCAGCTGAAGGAGAGAGAGTGCCAGACTAGACAGATTACTAGGCATGAATCCCAGCCCTTTTGAGTACTCCTTCTGCCTTTAGATAATCACATTAACATCAGGAGTACTGCTTACACAAGTACTACTGAGAAAAAGTGGTGAACAGGCTTGGGCCCTCAAAGAAATGTTCTTGTTCCAGCACTTTCCTATCAAGATTCTGACCTTTTCCTCATCAGAGCTCATTAAAGTTGGTACATCCACTAAGGAGGACTACCCACTACTCAGCAACCTCCCATAATGATTACCAACCCATAGTTTACATCTATCAGAAGTAACATTTTTAACAATTCAGATGTTGTTTTCCTTCCCTTTCCTAAGCTCTTCCCACACTTAGAGATACACAAGTACTGTATTTCATGCTTGCTTGATTTTGAAGCCAGATCTTTTGTGTCCTCTGAGGGTTTTTTGGCTGCTTCTCCAGTGCAGATGAGCCAGGAACCTTCCACAAATGTGTGCTAGAGGAGCCCCCAGTGGGTGGTGAGACTGGTATCTCATGATAGTTGTCATCAGGCAACATGGGTTAGGATATGTCTTGCCAAACCTGCCTGGGGAAGCACAGCTCAGTGAGACTTTAGGGATCTTGCCTAATAACAGCAATAACCTAATTTGAAAAAAAGAGAAAAAAGCTGTCTCCATTTTCTTTGTGGCTGATGGTACCCAAAGGAGTACCACTGTGAGTGCAAAGGGAAGATTATAAGCATCAAATGATAGAAAGTGTTTACATGCCTACTGTTGGGTGCAATTACTCAAGCTTGGAAAAGATGAAGTAACTTTTATTTGTACACCTAAAACAAGAAGCCAAGTTAAATTACTTATATAGATCAGCCTCAAATGTGAAAGTGTGAGATAAACAATGCTAACAACACTGCAAAATAAAATCCAGATTTCAAGCCAAGTATCCACGAAGGAAGAAGTATTCCATGGAAAATATCATATTCTTGCAGTCTTTATGATCACAGAGTTACACTCTTTATGGTAAAGCTATAATTGCAGCCTTGTGAATGCAGTACCGCAGACAATGGCCTGTCAGTGTTTTTCCACTATAAACTCTCCTGCGAGGTTTGCAGTTTTGTGAAATACAATTATCTTTGGCTGGGATATTCAGCTACATTCTCATCCCAGAAATTGACCTTTTTTGTGTGCATGTTTGTTTCCTTTACCAAGATGTTCAAAGTTCATTGTTTGGTGTTTGAGCTTTTCTGATTGCTTGGCTGCTTGTGCCTTATCTATACTGTGAGGATATGTGGCAAGTTTGCTGTCACTGGTAATGCATCAATACTTTGTAATATTTAGGGCTGTTAGGCTGTTGCAGAGTCCACACTCTGGATCAAACTGCCTACATTTCTAGCAATGTGGTTTGGGAAAGTCAGGGCAGCAGGATTATAGTAAATTAGCACTGACTAGCATACCCAGACATGCACAGCAAAACGTGCTTTAGGGGATACTAGAGTATATTATTACAGCTATGGAAGGAAGGAGACTTGGCTGGGCCAGTTAGATGGGTAAAATTGTAAAGATTTGTCTGTCTTAAAAAAAAAGGAAATTCTGAATTGATGTTTCAAAAAAACCTCCTAAAACGTGTAGGATTAGTGAACCCCTGCAACATGCAAAACCCACTTGTACAGTTCTGGTTTTGATTCTTTGTTTGGCTTAGCTAAGAGTCTGCTCTGTGAGATTGTGGTAATAGAGATCCAAATCAGCCCAGTTCGGTTTTTTCACAGATAACTCAAGGGGAAAACACAGTTTCAACATTGAATGCTGATCCCCAGATTGAAGTGTGCTTAGTTACAAATGCTAACCATGTAACACCTGCATATGAACTCCTATATGAAATAGGACATCTGAAATAACCATATATGTAATGCCTTGCTTAAAAATAATTATTTTGAGACAAATAGTACATACACTTAAGGGATCTCACCTGTAGTTAGATACAGGTCACTAAACATGAATTTATTCAGTGTCAATGCTCTGGAAGAAAACATGAAATCCGTGTGCTAGAGATTTCTGGTTGCTTTAGCAACTTGTTACATGTTGCAGGGAAAAACTGCTGAGCTCACATAGTTTAAAATAAATATGAATCCAAGTAGTTTATTGCTTTATTGGCAGAGTGTAATTATCCAGCAATCAGTAAACTATGGAAACAAGATCAGTAATACAAATAGGCAAACCATGCTAGTGATTTCTAAACAATCTTCTATTACTAATCCCAGAAACATGCAGACACACATATGCACAGAGTTGCATGCACCCTCTCAACTCATGGGCAGTGTGGGTTACAGAAACACTCCCCTTCCCAAAGATTGCAGATTTCCCTGTTTGCATGTCTCCAGGGGGAGATGTGGATCCTTTTTACAGATCCCTGCAGTTCCCTACAAGTCATGGGCTGAACCACACACCCCTGAGACGGTTGTTTCCCTTTCAAGGTCTGTCCTGTTATGAGTTTTCACACTTCTTTTATATTTTTTTTTTCAGTCTGGCTCCTGCTTTGTGTCAAGTCTTTTTGTAATTCCCAGTAACTGTTTAATCTGGCTGATGATCATCTTCTGTAACATGATCAGTTTGGGCAAATGCTGACCGGGCAGTTGGGTGTGTTTCATCTGCAGGCACACACAGATACTCAATTCACACACATCTCTATCTTCAGGGATGACATTACCTGTGCCATTTGTCAAGGGCGTGCTGTGCATCCCTGCCAGGTCCACAGTGAGGGAGAGCACTCCCTGGGAGGTGTGTGGGCCACAGGAGCAGGGAGAGCAAGGGGCACGGCCGAGCAGCTGCCTGCAGCCGTGTGGCTGACAGTGTTGAAACCAGAGTGACTTGTGTTCTGGATGTATCCAACGCAGTTGAAGGTAATGATAAGTGGGCAAGCAAACCTATTTCCAGACTCCCTTCATGCTCCAAAATCCAAAAATAAAATTAACAGTTGCTTTACTAAATGTGTTTGAACACCTATTATGATTCTCAATAAAGGCATCATAAATCGGATGGAAACAGCAAATTGGATGATTGGAAAAACTGCAGAGAGACCATCTGGGCCTGGAGCTTTAATGGGTGGTGAAGAATTTACATTTCACACTCCCACAGTTTACATTTTTTGAGGTGATAAAGACATTTGGATAATTTTATTTTTTGGATGTTTTACATAAAATGAAGAGCCATGATTGAAACTGGAACTGGAGTCAGGAAATTACTAGATTGTGTACAATGTGGTAAAGTGCTAACAAATACCCACGTGCTACATGATTAATTTAGTATAAATGCCACTTGTGGATTTGCCTTGTCAGCAGTTGGCTTGGGTTTTGTGATTACTGGCCAATAATTTAACAGATTATTTGATCTATAACAGAATCCTCAACTTTTGGGAATGAAAGAGAGTTGCAGTGATAGTGAATGCATTAACTATACGCAGAGCTGTTAGCTGCTAGAATGGATACTGATGTGTTCTGGGGTCTTCATGTAACTGATGAATAGTCTTGTCTCACTACAGTATGATTTATGGTGGTAAATCAGGACAGGGCATAGAACCAAGTGACTGCTATTGTTTCAATATGTCTTCGTGCAGTGTTTTTGAATTGCAGATACAGAGGCAAAGAGCACTCTGGGTCTGACTATAAATACAGCTGCAAAGTATGGCAGTGCTCTTGCCTCTGAGTCAATGTCTAATCCCTGTTCTTGGCATATCAGCACTGGGCCATAGGGAAGGGCCATCTGTCAGAGGTAATTGAAAATGGAGGCACTGACCATCTGTAGGTATTTAAAGTCTCCTAACATTTTTTGCGAGCTAAAGGATATCTTAGTGTTATAATTTATAGTGTGTCTACCTATTATCCTTTACATTTTTCAAGGAAATACATTATTCTTGGTCTGTTGTCTTTCATTTCTGTCACCTATCTCTTTATGTCACAAACTTATTTTTCTCCCCTCTCTGCAGTTCACGCTTGACAGAAGTGACCCCTGTAAATCTTTGTAAGTTTGAGAATTTTTCAGAAGAAGTCCCATGTAAATTACAGGTCGCTTATTGCTGGACCAAGCAAAAGCTTCTCGTAAAATTTGACTAGGCTAAAATGTATTCAGATCTGGTTTCTACTTTGCAGAAGTCAATCAATGCTATATTACATGGCTTTCCTATTGTGCATATGGTGTAAATGATTTAGCAAATGAAAAGGCCATCTCTATTCCAAAGAAAAGATATATAAAGGTGCCTGCAGACTCCCTGTATGTGCACAGCTATAGCTGTTAACAGTAAATAATAATGTACACTGCTTGTGGGATCAAACTCTTGATTACATTGAGAAGTTAATAAAGATTTGTAATACTTATTTTACATGTTGAACTATTGAATTTTATTTAAATATTTGGTGTGTCAGTGTGAAGGAAACCACCTCTCTCAGATACACACACAAAGAATAAGTTTTCTTTCTTCTAAAAAAAAAAAAAAAGATTGTTGGAATGTTTTTGTTAATTGTCCTTCTAATCCAGGCATTCAAACATATGCTGTGCTCACATGAAGGGAAAGGAAAGAGACAGAGAATTTTTAATAAAATGCACTGCCAGCAGGATTTGAAGTACACTACTTTGAAATACAAAGCCAGAACTTTATTATCAAAGCTAAACAAATTTTCTGAACATACTCAAGGTACTGTTACGGTAAGTGAAGGAAGCCTGTGAAGCTGCTTGGAGTTCTATTGAGTAAAAGGTAAAGCACATTTACGTTTCAGCAGATGGGTGGCAGAAATCAGAATGGAGCCCATTTTTCTGAGCAGGATCTACATGCACATGGGCTACAGAGAGGGGAGACTAAAGGCTCATTTTCTGCACAGCTTTGTGCTCTTCCTAGGCAAACGCTCCATCAGTGTTAAGCAGTGGGGCCCTGAGTATGGGATGCAATATGGAGCATGGAGCAGCTGAGTATGAAAGCTGTGTGTTTGTGTCCCAGGGAGGTCAGGCAGGGAATGTGCAAGGGTATTCCATCCTTTCCCCTAAGCGTTCTCCTCTCCCATTTGATCTTAATACTGCAGTGCCAGGAGAAGAGTGTAGGATATAGGAGTTGCAGAGCAGAGAATGCAGAGACTGCCTATGGCATGCTCATCCCTGACACCTTAGAGTAATGGTGATGTTGGCAGTCCTGGCCCCCACAGCGTGGTGGGGCTGCAGTGCTCTGCATACCTGCATGAAGCAGTGTGATTTGGAGCAGGAGAGCTGTGACCATCTGCCTGTTTATTTTCAGAGTTGGAAGCTGGCAGCTGGTTGTAGAGCTGGGAGGAAGGTGACTTTGTCACCTCCCTGTTCTTGCCACCTCCAGAGTCTGCCTCTAAAGGCCTGAAATGAGTTGCCAAAAAATCTCTGAAAGACTGACTCTTTCTTAGGGTGGAAGTGTTCTTCTCAACCACCAGAGATTATAGACCAACTGGCTTTGCTTTCCGACAGGAAAAAAGATCTATATGGATTTTAATGGTATTTTTCTTCCCTCAGAAACCTTTTGAGGTGGAAATGACTGTGTGAATCCTGTGTTAGAATAATTAGTCTGACACAAACTAGCTATCAAATTCTTCACTGGAGTGAGTATCTGAGCTATTTTTGAGTACCATATTGCCTCACAGAAGCTACCACTGTCTATTGCATTCCTGCTGCTGTTTACTGTCTCCAAGGAAAGGAAGGAATTTGCACTTTTTTTAGGGTTGGTTTGGAGGCTTTATAGAGTGAGGAAGTAAAATTGGTTCAGAGCCTTCAACTACAGACTCTAGTATTTCCAGCGTGGACATGGTGCTCCTGGTCAGATTCACACTTCTAATACTACAGTGAAGGAATGTACTTCTGCAGCTTCTAATGCTCTACCACTGTTCTCACTAGGTCACCATCATCTTCTGGGACTAGATGTGTCTAACCTCAGCCCAGTCTGTTAAAACCTCTGGTGATCTGAATTCCCTTTTTATGCCTTTGCATAGAGAAACATCTTAGCTGCATTTGATGACAGTGGTTTTGAAAATAAGGAAGCAAATTCTCACTCTTGTTTATGATTTCAGACTCTTCTTGAGAAAAGGTTCAGTGCACCCACATTTAAATGTAACTTAGTGTTCTTCCTTTCTATTTTTGAGACTTAATGTGCATGTATATTATGGAAGACAGATGATACTAGCACAAAACAGTGTGCTTGTTATCCATTATACCATGATATATTTACTGAGAAAATTTTAATAAATAAACCACAGGCTTGAACCTCTGAACCCTTTTAAACCAGCTGATTCCCATGGGGGCTTCAGGAGTTTTTATGGATGGATACTGTGTTCTCATGAGAATTTTACTGGAGCTCATAGACTTGAAACTGACTAGCAAGAGAATTTATGAGGTTACATGGGAACGATCACATCTTTCATTCCAACACCCTATGAGTTTCTAAAATGAACCCTTCCTTAAACTGTGTTAGAAGAATGTTAATGCAACTTTAATAAAATATCTAATGTTATCAATGATTTCTCCTCAGTCAGAACAGCTGGTTAATTTTACCAGGTTTTTTTACCAGCTGGTTAATTTTCAGGTTTCAGTTATCCTAGATTAGAGAGTTGGGTAAAGGGGTTTTGCTAAAAATTGTGGAAAAAAAAGAAATAAAGAAGGGGGGAAGGTCATAAGTACTAAAAGCATCAAAGAACCCTTGTCAAGATGGAGAATATAAAGGGTGAACACTGTCCACTATGCATTTGCTTAGCCTCTATTCTGTTTACCCTCTTGAATACTCTCTAAAATTCCTCTTGTGATTTTGTTTAAATTTAGAACAATGTTGAAGTTCTGTAGGTGCTCATTATCCCACTTGAAATTTAATTTAAAATGTTATTTTGCATCATGTAGTTGAGCTGGAAAGTTGCCTAAGCCAGGAATTGAGGTCTGTGCTAGTGAACTACAGAGGAAGTGGTCTAAGCAAGACTCCGTTCTGGGGATATTCCAACATTTTATTGCATTGTGTGTACTAATGAGTAGAGAAAAGGACTGTGAGCCAGGAAGAGCAGAGTTTTAATCTAATGACTCATGATATGGCCTTCAGCAAAATACACGACCTTCTAATTCAGTCATCCTAGCTGTAACAGTGGGTAAAAATAGGGGTTCAGTGTAGTGTTCAGGCAGAGATACAGATGTGCCTGCTTCAGCTGCATTCAAGGTCTGCAGTTTTTTCCTCCTATGGAATAGATATGATGGGAAGACAGAAGATCTCCTTTCAGCTGCTCCAGAGAAGCTCAAATCCAATCTGACATATTTTTTTCCTTGAACAAGAGCTTTTGAAACTGTTAGATGGAGGTCAGTCCTTTTCTCAGTCTGATTCATCCATGAGTGATCCAATTTGTTGGTCGTGGTGGTGATCAGGTGCCAGGGAGACCAGGCAGAAGGAGGATGAAGAGGCATATTTTGAATGGTTGGTTCAAATTGGGTACATTGCTGGTGCAGTTTGCCCAACCAGACAGAGCTAGGAGACTGTCTGGACTGCACAGTTTGGGACACTGATGCCCAAAGATTGTTCTTTGATTGGTACATGAAGTGCATCAGATTTCCAAGTGGCACTGGAAATGCTGGCTTGGCCATCATCCCAACAAACTGTGGGATGTCACAGGCCTTGTTTTAAATCAAGGGTAGATTTGGTACTCGGCTAGCAGTGCTCTAGCTAAGAGCAGCCTGTTTCTTCTGCTGCTTCCTTCAGCTCTGTGTGTTAGCCCTTATGGCTGTCTTGGATCATGGCCCCAGAACTCCACCTGGGAAGCTTCAGGCTCTCAGCAGTGTGTGAAAGCACTCACCTGTCCCCAAGATCCTGTCAGATAGAAGATGCCATACAAAAACATCAAGGAAACCTATTGTATGTCTAAATATTTCAGAGCCTTACAAAAGAAAATGACTGGCTCATTTTGCCGGATTTGGAACCATCTGTTTTGTTTCAGTGTCACATTACACATTGCATTCTCATTGTCTTTCAAAAATGTGGGGAAGAAAACCTGGGGAGGTCTTCCTGCTTAGCTGATCTGCTTTCATACCTTAAAGACCTGTTGTGGTGGCAAAAGACAAGGAGTTGAAGTATCCTTGGTTCTTAGCCTTCAGACTTACCAGAACTGCATTTTCATATGATTGTTCCAGCATAGGGAAAGCATAATAAATATGTCCCATGTCTCTAATCTTTGCTATCTCAGGACAGGAAGGAATGGGCAAGGTAGATACTGTACTGCCTTTTGTAAATCAATTGATCTGTGTATTTTCACATGTTTATGCAGAACAGGTTGACTAAGCCTCTTGTGCTTCAGAGAGAAAGTATCCCTGAGCTAACATTTTACTGGTCCTGTGAAGATTAAAATAGGAGGAAACTGCATACAAACAGGACTACAAATCATTGAAGTTATTTAATAAGAGAAATGCACTAGATTGGCTCAAAACCAATCTGCAAAGGCTCTTTGTTGAAGTTATCAAGGTGACCATATCTGGCCTATTTTTTTTAATCTTATGTACTTTTATGAATTTGTTTGTCTTCTCTTTGACATTTCACATTCACTAGGTTTCTGGTTTTCTGGTTTGGTTCATGTGAGCACAGCAGTTTGGAGTTGGATCATTTTTCCTCAAGTTCTGCAGCAGTTAAGGAGCAAATGCAGAAAAATTGTTTTATTCTTTAATAAGATCTTTACATTTTTCTCATGTTTATCAGCCCACAGCATAAGAAGAACCAACAAAGAGGCTCATTTTGTGTCTCTGACCATCAGATTCTCATGGGACTACATTGCAAGTAGCACAACTCTTAGGAATGGGCCAACAACAGTTTTGGTATTTGCTGCCTCTGGCAAATAAAAAATTGTTCCCCTCATAATTGTTCCCCTCAGTCATATTGCTAGTTATCTGTATCCTTTTCCTGCCAGCCACTGCCCAGCAGACGGGGTGGCCACTGAGCCTGTATCTCTACTAGAACTGTCCTACTTTGCTCTCTGAACAATTTTTTCAGGCTCTAGTAAATGTGTATTTGCACAAACAGCTGGTCTGGTGCAGTGTGCCGGCTGACACCGCCATGCTTTTATTGCCTTGTTCAGGTCAGCATCCTGCCCTGCTGCCTGTTTGCCAACTCTGGCTCTGCCAGCTCCTTAAGCTTCTTCAACCAGTGCTGCAAAACACAAAGCTTATTGTTTAGTGGTTTAGAGTTAGTTTTAAGTGTAGGAAAACAGATTTGATTGCTGTGACCTGGCCAGAAATTATGGTTTCAACTTGTGCTTCCAAGTGTGCTTCACTGTTTTAGGTATTTTCTGGTAAGATATTATTTGACCTTTGTACTATCTGTCAGTGATGGATCTCTGGCCTAATCTAGGATTGTGGTGCCCTATTCATCCATCCTGTTTATCTGCTAGCAAGAAAAGCACTGGCTGTTCCCTACCCATCCACAAAGAAGAAAAAATGCCAAAGACCTTCTCATTAGCAGAGTTCAGGCTGAGTGAAGGGATGATCTGAGCAGCATTTCAATTTGCAGAACTTCAAATTAAAAAAAAAAAAAAAAAAAAAAAAAAAAAGAGGAACGTCAAAGAGAATGTTTTCTAATTATGTGGGTTTTAGCTGGAGTTTGAATTAAAAGAATGGGAAAAAGAACCTCCTTTTGTTGAGCTATTGATGTTGTGGAATAGCACAGAAATGTTTTGGAAATACTACTCAGCCATTTTCCTTCACAGCCAAAGAAAGAAAACCCAAGGGAACTGTTGCCTTACTAATTGTGGAAAAGTACAGGCCTGCAACTCAAACATGCTTTTCCCATCTTCATTTAAATTGTGCATTATAGTTTAAACTTATTTCTATAGTGTGGAAAACAGTGGATAAATTTGAACTCTAGGTCGTGAAAGAAATACATATATTTGCAGAAAATATCCTCATTGGGTGCTGCTTCAGAGTATCATTTTCATTTTAAAATTCCACATCCTTAGGACAATTATGCTGAAGAAAGTTAATTTCATCAAATATAATTAAAGTATATAAACTGTTCTTTAGATATGTTTAAAAATATAGTCTGAGAAAATCTGTTTCTAATGACACTACCATTTTATTCATCTGTCTTTTCAGGCATGTTTTTGTTGGCATTTTCATCTATGTTTGGCCTCATTTTTAATGAACTTTTAACTGCTTAATAGTGATTATCTGGGACACAAGAATCAAAGGTAGTTAAAGTTCCTCAGACCTAAGAAGAATAGACAGAAGTACTGCTCAGCATTTTATGCAGTTAGCTGTGGAACAATGAGCTATAATTATCTCCTGTTAAAACAGCAAAATAAGAAATATGCCAGTTTAGATTTGAAGTTGGCAGCAGTTCAGAAGGTTGAGACAATGAGAAATTGTGGAAAATCACTGCCTTATTTTTCCCTTCATGCCTCTTCTATGTCAGTTTTTTAGGTTGTGTATGGATGCTCAAAACTTAGTTTCTCTAGAAGCTCTGTATTCCATCCCCTCATTCTCAATAGTGGTAGCCTGAAGCCAATAAAGATCAAAAAGATCTCAGTTGTCATTTTTCTAGACACCAGGCAAAACACCATTCAGCCTAACATAGTAGTTACATGCAGTTCAAATAGATGGAAGGAAAAGGGAAGCCACAGCGTCCTCATTTTACAGACAGGGAATTAAAATAAATTAAAAAGATGGCAAGTGTATGGCTCATCTTACTGACCCGAGCTGCATGCAAGTTAGATGTTTTATACTGAATTAGCTGCTTAAGCTTCTTTCTGGTAGAGACAGATAGCCCTCACTGATTTATCCCATCTCTCTTAAAAATCTATATTAGAATGGATTAAATGGGTGATCTTGTGGTAAGGCTCTTGTTCTATCTCTCCACTTACTATAAGGGAGGCCAAAAGTGAAAGGTTTTGTCCCTAGTCCTCCCATTGCAACTGGAGGGACTTCATGCAGGATTCAGCACTCGGACTTATTAAACTTCATCTTTTTGGACTCTGCCCATCCGTCCAACCATTCCAGGTCTCTCTGCAGAGCCATCCTACCTTCCAACAGATCGACACACGCTCCCAGCTTAGTGTCATCTGCAAATTTACTGATGAAAGGCTCAATACCCTCATCCATGTCATCAATAAAGATACTGAACAGACCTGGCCCCAGCACAGACCCCTGAGGGACACCACTGGTGCCTGGCCGCCAGCTGGCTGCAGCACCGTTCACCACCACTCTGGGCCTGGCCATCCAGCCAGTTCCTAACCCAGCAAAGANTATCCCTCTCTACAATCTCCAGAAAGGTGGCTGTAGTCAGCTGGGGGTTGGTGAATTTCTCCAGGCAGCAACTGACAGAACGAGAGGACACAGTCTTAAGCTGCACCAAGGGAAATGTAGGTTGGATATTAGAAAAAAGGTTTTTTTGGAAAGATTGATAAAGTACTGGAATTGTCTGCCTGGGGAGGTGGTGGAGTCACCATCCCTGGATGTGTTTAAGAAAAGATTGGATGTTGCACTTGGTGCCATGGTCTAGTTGAGGTGTTAGGGCTGGGTTGGACTTGATGATCTTGAAGGTCTCTTCCAACTTAGTGATTCTGTGATTCTGTGATTCTGTAAATATGAAACACAGGAGGTGCCATTGGAATACAAGAAAACACTTCTTTTCTGTGAAGGTAACTGAGCACTAGCACAGATTGCCTGAGAGGCTGGGGGGTCTTCATCCTTGGAGGTATTCAAAAGCCAACTGGACATGTTCCTGTGCAGCCAGTTCTAGGTCACCCTGCTTGAGCAAGGGTATACCATCCCCAGAGGTCCCTTTGAACCTCAAAAACTCTGTGAATCTGTGAAATAGCAATATTAGTAGGTATAAAATATCATTAAAATTATAAGGCTATTCATATTAAACTACTGAACCTGCCAGGAAGTTCAGCGATGTTTCTGAGGAAGAAAGAGGGCTGCTTTGTTCAAAGGGAGTTGTCAACCATGTGTTTTGACATGACCAATACTGCAGTGCTCTATGTAAACTGTTCTTTTATGAGAATTGTCTTCCACTGGAATTGGTCTCTTCTTGAGGTACAGACGGGTGAAATCATAGCTGCCGTCCACCAACATTTTCTTTAAAATGTCTCAGCATGGCAGAATACTCCAGAGCAAGTGTCTTAGATGGCTAGGCACCTGCCTCATGTTCGACGACAATTGACTTGCTTATACAACTGCATCTTCATGTTCAACTTTGATACATTTATCTGGGCAGATACTCTTAGCTGAGCTCACAAACAGAGCTGTTTCCAGACAACATGAATTTTATCCCAAGGAGAAAACAGAAGTTTTTGGTGTGTCCATAACAGCTATGGACTCCTCAGTTTACACCTCTCCCTGACTTCTGCTCTGTACTTGTGCAGAGCAGGTCTGCACTGCAAACGCCTCAATGAGCCATCAGTGCAGCGTTGCTAATTTGTCTGTCTTTTTGCATGAGCTTTGTAACCTCAGCACATGGAGTTGTCACACCTGGTTGCATCTAAACCCAGGTTTACATGGATGCCTCTTTATTACACTGCAATACATACCGCAGATTTCCCCAGGTGTGAGTACACCATGCCCTTGCTGCCGACCAGGGTTGGCATTCTGCAGGGAGTCTGCTTTGCAATTGACAGAGTATAAGACAATGCTGATTTATCCAAAATAACTAATAGGAAGACTAAAGATACTATTTATTGCTACTCATGAACAGACTGAGCCCCGAAATCTTGCAGTTTTCCATTGTCCAATGTGTAAGATTTTCTATTGCCAGTTAACCTTGTAATTTTATTCTTACCTAAACAGAAAGGGTCAGGACAATGAAGTAACAATTCACTTTTATCTTGGGCTTTACCCCAAGGCAGTGTTACCAAATAAAATAAATACCTTGTATACAAAGGAATTGAGATTTAGGTCCAGACAAAAAGAAGACATAAGATTTAGATGGGTCTATGTGAAGCTGCAATTCTAAAAATTGCTCTTTTTCTGCTTCCAAATTTGGAAAATTCAACAGAATTAAGCTGTGTTAATTTCAAGGCATTACCTATATACAGAAATATACCTATATACATATATATGTGCCTAGAAACACACATATATATAAAGAGATACATATACAAACTTTTCAAACTTGAGCAGCATCACATTTGACTCAGAGTGAGAACAGAAAGTGAGGGTCCCCTTCCCTTCCAGTGTGGATTCTCATGGCATTCCTTAGCATGCAGTGGGCAGCCCGCACCTAACACCAAAGAGAAGCTTCCTGTCCTAGGTTACAATGTAAGATGTGCCCAAAGTATGTATTCTATCACCATCTTCATGAGCTGCTGAAACCAGGTGGGGCCATGTTTCCCTTGTCCCTCCCTCTGGACGATCTTCTGTTAATGGGCCATCAATGCCTTGTCCCATAGCTCCCTCTGGGAGCTATCTCTGTTTAATGGGCAATCAAGGACCCACTGTGTGACTCATAAAATTACATCATTCCATTGTGAGATGCTCTGCCCAGGGGGAGGAGCCAAGCATTCCCACCTGGATATAATCTGGGATTTGGGATAGCACTGGTCCTGACCTACTGGAATCCCAGAGGACAAGAGCTACCAGACCTTTCTATGAGATCACTGCTTCAAGAAGACCACTTCACCTGGACTGTTACCACCACCCTAACCAACAGGGTGTCAGGATGTATTTGGACTCTGTCTGTGGTCTTTTGTACTACTGCATTTATTCTATTTTATTTTACCTTTTTTTTCCCCTCCTATTAAATTGTGTTTTCTGACTTAGAGTCTCTCACTGGTTTTGCTTTCAAACCAGTACATTTCCTTGAGAAACTCCTTCTGTTGACGACACAAACACATTCAGGTTAGTTGGAATTTGTGTATCCTATGTGAAGTATATCCTTATTTAAAAGTGAAATTTTGTCCTTCTGCATTTTCAATTTTTAAGATATAAAATGTACCAGGCATTTGTGAGATGGCAAGCTGATGACAGTCTAACAAGACAATGTACAGACAGAGAGGGGAGAGGAGGTATAAAGATATAATGCTGAATTTTTTGTGTGTTAGACTCCAAGCTGAGTTCTAACATTTTGTGTCATGCTTTAATCTTTGCTTGGTATCTCATTTGTTATTGTAACTTTGCCTAATTTTTCTCTCTCTTTTCTTTCTTTATGCTATTTCTTCATATAAATACAAAAAGCACAGCAGTAAGCATTGAAAACAGAGAGATCAGAATGACTTCAGTTGGCTTACAGCAGGGATGAATTTTCTCCCTTGCCATAAGCAGAGCAAAGGAGAGAGAAGATGCGAGGAATGGATTTCTTTAATCAGATGCAGACTTCTCACATTCATACAATTTTAAAATCATCAAGGCCACACTATTTATCTGTCCACTCTTCCTTATTGTCCTTTGCACTCACCACCAATGCTTTGGTTTTCTTGAGACATACTTTAGGTCACATTGAAATGACTGAGAACTGGTTTTCTTGGTGCAATTCATTGACTAAGAAATGAATGAATCTCTATGGATTTACATGTTACTTTGGAAAGCAGACATGAAACTTTACAAAGATGGCACAGTAGCATTACAAACCTACCTGGCAGCAGTAGTTTCCCAGCTTGAAATGAACAAGAGCAGTGAATGAGGCCCTGAAGTTTAATGATCTGAGTAGGCAAGGGAGAGCAAGTGTATGCAAGCCAGGAACTGGTTGCCTTGACAGTTGGTGAAAGTCAGATCAAAAGGCTGTTTGAAAACCATGGCTTTTAGAAGCAAAGATGGGAAAAAACATCTTTCTTTTCTAGCTCTGGAGTTGGGAGATAGCAATTATACAGATAGAGTAATTTGAATTCTCCCTACTACCTCTGTGCACCTGATCAAACAGGCGGCAGTTGAAAGGCTGATGTACCATCAGGCTTCCTGTGTGATACAAACCTCATAAAAATTGTTGCAGCTGAATTATCTGAAAGCACAAAGCTTAGAAGAAAACAGATTCCAGGAAGGAAAAGTGAGGCAACACAAAAAGAGTCCTAACCCAGGGACCCTGTCATTCTGGCATGCATGGACTTTAGGGGAAGAACAAGGGGAAGAGAAAAATTGTCTTTTCTCCAAATATGCCTTGGATGGGCTGCAGAAAAACACCAAAGGAGACACACTTCCAGCCTCACCTTTTCTTTAATATAATCTTATCCCACTACACTAGTACATAAACCCCATGTATCCCTCTCTTATTAGAAACTACCTCTCAGTCCAGGATGATAGTCTCCTACCTGCTATTCTGGAATTCCTAACATACCCCAACCTGCCTCCCTTGCTTCAGCAGATGGAATTCCTATCTTCTCTCTCTCCACAGTAGCAGAGTAAAGAGGTCTGTCAGCTGCTGGCCTGCATGCAGGGGCTCGGCAAGCACACCAAAGTGGTACACTAAACCCCATGAACCAGCCTTGGAGATTTTAAAAACCCAGCTGGACAGGGTCCTAGGAAACCTGCTGGAACTGACCCTGCTAGATGACCCTGGACTTGGACTGAATGATTTTCTGAGGTCCCACCTCAACCTTACTGTGATTATGTAAGCCCTGAGCTCCATGAGAGGCGAGAGGAATTATGAAACTTAACTGCCCTGATGCCTTAAGTTTTAGCTGTCATGTTTTTCAGATTCTGTGCTTCCTAGGGGTGTAGTTCTGTGCCTCATATGAAGTGCTAGTACTCTTCACAGAGTAGGTAGAAAAAAGAAATCCTTTTCCTGCTGAAGACCAAAGAAAACGGGTACAAGTTTTCAGGCCCAAAAGCATAAACAACAGTGGACTGAAGAGAGAAAACAAGAAGCATGGGACTTCTGAAGCTGTAATTGGACAATTAAACCCCAAGATGCAAATGGATCAAAACTTATAAAAGGGTAAGATCTTGTGACCAGGTGTCCGTTTGTGTGACCATTTTAAGTCCATCTTGGGTGTAGCCCTGGTCAGGCTCTTGTACTGCCCAAGGTGTATCCTTGAAGACCTTTTAATAAATATCTACTTTATTTTCTAGCTCTGTCCAGTCTCTGTTCCAGGTCAGTGTTCCCAAGGCATCACCCTGTTGAGAATCATGGAGGTAGAATTTGAAAGGTATCACCAAGTACCAAACCTGGTTTTTAGCCACTTGAGCATATTTGGTGCCTAAATTAAGCCTCTCTGCAAACCTTGGTCAAATTTTCCTTTGAGAAAAGGCAGACAGGAGAAAACATTACCTTCCCTGATGCACTTGGCCAAGGACAGCCCCCAGTGACCATTTTGCTCCTGAACAGCAGGAGCAAGATGCAGGGACCTATGGGCTGTGGTATGAGGAATTATGTAAACTGACGGAACGATGGGAAATGATGGGTACATGCATGAGGTGAAAAAATGGAAGCAAAATGCCAGTTTTGTCAGCACGTACAATCCTGACAGCTTTAGACAACAAAAGGTAAGTCAACACTGCATCTCCAGGGCAGCATGGGAAAGTCAGGCAGCTGTCTTTGTTCATTAGGTAAATTAACTCTTAAACATGCCTGCTATGAAAAGTATATCCATTGTAAAGTGAAAAGGAGCAATTTATTTTAGTAAAGAAGCTAGCAATTCTATTTAAGGGATGGTATATTCATATCCCCATTATAATCTGTTCTAGATAAAAGAAACAAAATTACTGCATTTTCACTGAGAATGTTGTCAAGACAACTCTTAGTGCAGCTATTTTGAGAAATTTGTAATACCACACAATTAAAAAAGACATGATTTAATATACTTCTACATTGTATCCACTTCCACAGCTTTATCTACTTTATCCACTTTTCAGCTTTACAGCAATTTCAGTGTTGACAGCCATTCTGATTTTGTGTTAGCAGCAATGTGAAATATAGAGTGTGATCCCTGATAGTTTCTGTCACCACTGGGGAGGGCTGTGCTGTTTATTTGCAGTGATCAGAGGCTGATGGAAACCCATGGCATGGCCAGCATCCGCTGGGCTGGGCCGCCACAGGCTATTCAGCAGGTCAGCTTTGCAAAGTTAGTCTTACACGGCCTGCCTCCTAGTTTATGTTGTTCTTTTGCTTTTATTTTATTTTGATTTTTAAACCATTATGTTGGAGAGAGCATTTGAACACTAGAAAATTGCTCTTTGAATGGAGCCATCAGAACAGTGAGGAGATATGCTTATCCTGATGTCCTGGGAACTTTGAAAGGGCTTGGAATGACATCTATGTCATTCAGGGGGCTATGAGCACATCTAATGGAAATTATATAGGATGAGCATGTTTGAGACAGTAAAACATTGTGGCTATATTAGCCTGGATAAATGCAGCCTTTTAAGAATGCACACTAATTGACTGGAATAGAAGCCTCACTCTACCTGCTGTCACACTGCTGGCAGCATTACCAGCCCTGCAAGTTCTGTCATCAGGAAAGTGACTGAAATAACTGACAGCCTGTTAGGTCTGGTCCTTTAGTCCACGTTTTTTCTTGCACAGTCTAGCAATTAAGCCACTGTGCTGCTGACCCAAGTACAAGCCAAGGAATAAACTATGGCAATGGAAAGTGCTGCTGAGCTGTAAAACTGCTTCACACTAGAGACTGGGCTGATAGCACTGTTTCCATAAATAAAAATAATAGTCTCCCTAATCCCATTACTTCTCTGCCCCTAACAAATTATATCAGATTATTTGAACAAAGGGATGTTCTCTGTGTTTCATAGCCCAGAAACAAGTATAGTGGGAAAAAGAAGAGCTCTCCATCAGTGAGAGAGAAAAAGGGAAATCAAATTACAAGGGAAAAAGGTGATCAAATGCAGGTTGTATAACATGAGTTTCCCCAGACAGCTGTAGGCCAAAATTCACTTGTAATGTGGGACTCTGTCTAGAGGACAAACACATTGCTCTTCCATAAGAATGCTGGGAAGTGGTGCATGTGACCTGACCCCATATTACTTGGCTCTGGAAAGCTCAAGTGAGTTTATGGCATGCCCAGCTGCACACTGCAGTGATGCCAGCATGTTTGCTCCTGGGTCTAGCAGATCCAGGCAGACTTTTTCCTTTGCAACCCAGGAACATCTACCTTAAAGATTATTAGAAGCTTTCTCTTCCTCATTTTACCACTTTGTACTATCTGGCTTTTGATCTCTTCCAAACTGGGTTGTCCTCTTATCCATTCCAGTTCCCCTGAAATCAATGAAGTCAATGTACTATAAGTGGTGATGAGATTGTACTAGAGATGAAAGAAATGCAATGGATTTTACATGCAAAAATAAAGATCCAGTCCAAGAAACAGCCTGTAATCCAGGATAGAAAAAAAAAAAAACAAAAAAACAAACCAACCAAACCAAACCAAACAAAAAAATCACCAACAAAACCCCAAAAAACAAAAAGCAAAACAAAAAACCAAAACAAAAAACCCAAAAAACAAAACAAACAAACAAACACACACACACACGGAAAAAAACAACAAAAAAACCCCAAAAAAACCCACCAAAAAAACAACAACAAAAAACCCCCAAACAAACAAACAAACAAAAAAGCAAAACACCAGAAATACCCACCAAAAACAAAAAAAAAAAAAAGGGGGCAAAAGATGGTGGGGGAAAAGAGAACCTCAAAGTGAAGAGTAGTAGAAGACAGAGGGAAGGGCCAAGATAAAGTAACAAAAGGAGCAAGCATACAAGAAAGCAACACAGAAAAAGATACACTGTGTTTGGCTAAGAGAGCAGTGTTCTACAAAGCACAAGGGAGGGGACGAAAAGAGGGAAGACAGCGCGAAATAAGGATGATAGAAACTGTTAGGACAATTGAACAGAGAAATAAAGTTGAAAGCTGAGCACGTGGAGTGTTTTTCCATAAAAAAGCCCACAAGCACAGAAAAATGTAATGAAATTGTGTGCTGAATTCATCCTGTTCATGCTCATTTTCCCAGCAGCAGTGATTACTGCAGCAGCCAGAAATGGGAGAGCTCTCAAGGTCATCTCATTTGACTGCCTGCAGAGCAGAGCTTCTCAGAGCCAATAGTGTCTTTTATTTGATTCCACCAGCTTTTAATAACAACTAAATATAAACCAAGCTGTTGGCAATATGAGTTATGTTCTCTCTGAGCAGTAAAAGCATGTGCTTGATGGTACGTTGTGGAGGTGAGGGAAGTTGTGAGTTGCAGTGAGTATGTTAGCAAGGACAAAAGTTAGAATGATGGACAGTTTTGAGCGAGGCGATGCTGGTTTGTCTGTCCTTTCACACTTTACTCAGGAAGACAGGCCCCAAGGAGCTCTGCAAAGCTCTGCTCTCGTAGAGCCCAGCCCTCTAATGTGAGACTAGACTAATTCCTCCATTTTCTGTTCTTTGGTTCTCGTTGACCGTGGGCTGCACAGATAGAAAAACTCACAGCTGCATGTGGTATGATGTTGAATTCACACCAGGATGCCTTGGACATTCTGGCTCTGCTACAGGTATTTCATTACAGGAGTCTGAGAAACACTATTATAATGTGATAAAATACAACTCTGCATTCGTCATGTGTCACTCTGCATGGAGAGTTAAACAAGAGGAACGCCTAGGAGATCATTAGCACCACAGAGTAAGTGATCCTGCCTGAGAGGAGAAATAAAACTCGTAACAGTCCAGTGACTTTAATGCAAGTTTGTTGAAAACCAGATAGGAGTAATTTACTCTGAACCCAATGGGGATGTGTCACAGCTGAACCCTGTGCAGAGCCCAAAGCCCCGGCCGTCTCACTGTGCCAACTTTCAGTGTTAAGCTTCAGAATAATGGTGTTAAGCTTCAAGGTTTGTTTCTTGATCATCCTGTAAGTGCACCACTGACTACCTTGAAATGTATTTTAGAAGTTTCTGAAGTAAGTTAGAAATAGATCTACCCACGGCTTAGATTTTTCTAAGGCACATAATTGCATTTTCTGGGCTTCCTGTTTGCTTGAGCAATAGAAATTTCTGGATCAGAGTATGGCACTTAGCCATGTAGTTCACTAGATGCAGTACATCCAACACTGCCTAACAAGACTGATTTTCTGTATGGGAACATTGCTAAATATAACTCGGCTTCTGTTGGTGTCCACAGGACAAAACAAGTAGGTCTATATCAGCTGGATATCAAGAAACAAGGAGGCAGAGAAAGCAGACCTGACAAGAGGGCAGATGTCTTCTGAGGCTCATCCCCAAAAGGAAGGGGGTGGAATACCCTGTGAGAGGATCTGAAGACACCCGAGCCAAACCACACACACATTGCTTTGGCAGCTCAGTTTTTCACAATCATGGAGAGGCTGGCACCCCACGTCAACACCTATGCCCCAGGCCAGGGGCAGAGGATGGTAGGAGGTGATCTCTCTGCCCAGGGGTGGCTACACTGCCTGCAGCCCTGATACCCCAGTGGAACAGAGGGACAGGGCCCAGCATCCAGCTGGCTCAAGGCAGTCAACCTCCACCACGGGTGTCTGTGCCGGAGCCGGTCAGGTGGGGCTGTCCATACAGACATATAGTCAACAGAATAATCAATATAATGAATCAGGCTGGGCTCTCCTTACAGCCTGCAGTCATATAGTCAATATAATGAATCAGGCTAGGCTAAGTTTCATCTTGTCCTGGAATCGATGTCTAAAATTATTCAGATGAAGGAAACACTGGACATGCATTTGTTTCCCAGGTGACAGTATAGAGAAGTAAAAGGGTCTGGACTCCTCTGTCTGCTATAAGGGAGTTCAGATCTGCTCTAGCTGTGTATATCATGGATGTCTCAAGTTATCTGAGACAAGTGTGATGCCAAATGCTTTGTCTGCACAGCTATAGCTTGGGGACCAGCTGATCACCACCCACAGATTTAAACCAGACACCCTTTTTCTAGCTGGGACAGGGCGGAATTGAGCAAAGGAATGCAGAGGGCTTTGCACAGGATCCAAAGGCAAAACAGTCCACACTAGGGATCCCTCAAAAATGAGACGAGAAAGCCTTTTTTCCAGAGGAGATGGAGTCAAAGCACAGAGACCTCTCTTCTCTCTGGTTTTTGCAGCAAAGTAGGAGATGGGGGGTGGGGGGGGCGGGGAGGGGGAAGTATTTTTTTTTAGGTTGGCTCATTTGGTCAGAGTATGGTACTATTAATGACAAGGCTGTGGGTTCAGTTCCTATGTGGGCCATTCTCTGAAGAGAGTTGGACTCAATGATTTTTGTGGATCCTTCCCACAATGTGGAAAACATTAACCAGAACCTTCTGGTTAGTCAATACATTGAACCTGAGGCCCAGCTAACTAGGCTGTGCATGGGTGAACCACATGTGAAATACCCAGTGTTTGCTTGGATACTTTGTTTTCTGAGGGCGCTCACTAAGTATCACTGAGTTTGCCTTGCCTTGGTCCTCAGCCCCTTTCGATCGCATTGCAGCTCACTGTCCCCCACACAACACCCCCCCCAGACCACTTCTGATTCATTATCAGGCTAGAGAGACTCTCAAATGTAGAAATTAGTCCATGGTGCATTAAGTGAGTTTCCTACATAAAGCATGGTGCATTAGGGCTTGTTACTGTCACTGGTTTCTAGAAGCAGCTAAACTGAAGCTCAAAACTGCTTCACATATTTTCAATAGGAAATCATAAATCTCCTCCATCATTTTGGCAGTCCTCTTCCTTTTCTGCCCTCCCATGAAATTCTGTTTTCTAAGCTGATTTTCTTGTTTCCACTGTAAACCTGTCTTGCTACTGTCACTGTTTGTTTGGTGGTTTTTTTTTTTTGTTTTTTTTTTTTTTTTATTTGACCATCCCACAGAAAAAGATCTTTTCTTCCTCCCTGCAAACAGTATTTATGTCAGTGTTGGAGAAGTATCACGTCCTCTTACAGCACCCCTCAGGACCGAGGGCTCCTTGGAAGGCAGGTCTCACACTCAGGTTCTGTGGGCCTGGTGCGTGCAGATGAGCTCGGGTCTGTCAGACAGACCTTTTCGGGCCTGTCCTGGTCTGGGCACGTATTGCACATCACCTGGGAATGATCTGTCCCGGGCTGGGCACATCGCCTGGGAACGAGCCCGCTGCCACTTTCCCTCACCCTTGCTCCATCCCGTTCAGTGAGCTCCCGGCCTCTCCTCTGCGCCGGGGGCCACGGGGGCAGCACTGACTGTAAAATGCGAGGAACAGCTCCCCAGCTCCCTGCCCCTTCCCTTTGCTGTCGCTGGTGAGAACGGCGCTGGGATCTGCTGGTTCGCCACGAGATGGTGGTAAATGCAAGCGCTGGGCTGGAGCTGCCCTTTCCTCCCGAGTCGGCCGAGCCCCAAGCCGTGCTCCTTCCCTTCCCTTCCCTTCCCTTCCCTTCCCTTCCCTTCCCTTNGCAAATACCGCAGCACACTCTGTTCTCATTAGTGCTCCATTGCCTCCCTTCCTGCCTTCTTTACCTTTTGGTGTTACAGTGCCTGCCCTGCACCTTCGGACTTGCCCTCCCTATTGTCCCCTATTCCCGGTGCTGCCAGATCTCCCTGCTGCGAGGGCCTCGCTCCAGGGGCCGCTTCCAGCCGGGTTTCCCACACGCGCTGCCTCACGCCGCGCAGGGAAGAGACGGCGGCTCTCAGCTCTGGCTGCGCCTGGGGCCCGTTTGGGCAAAGCAGGATTATCTACAAAGGGCAGCTGGAAAGAGCCCGTCACAGCCCGGGCTCCCCAGCGCTCCGGCACGGGACTCCTGAGGGAACATCTGGCCCACAGAAAGTGCCCTCTTAATATGCACTGGCTACCTTGGAGTAGCCACTGTCACAAACACCGTGCATGCAGGGCAGCTCGGGTTTGAAGCTTTATTCTAAACCACACAGAAAGATCTGGGATTGACTCCTTCACTGCAATGAAAACCAGCGTGTCCCTTCTGTATTTGCGGCTTCATGTGGGGAAACACTACATAACGGAAAGAAAAAGCTACCAGTCCTTATGCCCAAACCCCCGTGCATTCCCTGTGCGCTGCTGTGCTTGCTGCGGGCACGAGAGGCAGGCGCTGGCCAGAGTGCCAGGGCAGATGCCAGGAGGGGCACGGCCACCGTCCCGGAGCGTGCTTGGCACCAGCATGTGCGTGCTGCTGGATGGTGACCACCCCCTTGCAGCTCTGGCCCCCCGGCTTACAAACTGCCACAGCTCTCTGCTCCTCCTGTGTAGCTCAAGGTAAGCGCTTCTTCCCAGGTGTGAAATGTTTCAAAGAGCTGAGCTAGTCCATGTCACTGCAGGGCTGCTGGGGATGGAAAGTAGGCTAAGATAGGGCACTCAGCCCCAGGCTCCTGCCTCCAACAGAGACTGAGCTTGCAGGGATGGAGTGTCACCCGCTGGTGACTGTGGCTTGCTGAGAGGACAGGTGAGTTTGAGTTCATTTTCAGGGAAAAAAGTAGCTGGTACCCGAGTGCTGAGGGCTGAAGTTTAGCTCGTGATGACAGCAGAAATAAAAAAAGGCAAAATACACAGAGGACGGAGCCTCACAGGACTGTGGTAGCCGAGTGCCTTGGGCGTGGGTATGAGCAAGGGGAGGCTCGTGTCAGACAATGTGTAAGACAGCATCCACACTGCATGTGTCAGCTGGGCCCAAGTTCTGGGGTTTAATCCAAGATGCTGGCTGAGCTGCTGCTGTTGTGAACAAATTACATCTTAACAAACACAAGCCTCTTGGCTCATACTTGCCTCTTGACCAGGATCTCTGCTGTTTGTCTGAAGCTGCTCCTTGGCTCTGTTCCTGTGCAAACTCAACAGAGTCACTGAGGTGGCAGGTGGTGTAAGAGGAACTCTTGGATCCAGAACAGAAAAGGATATGAGGCTTGGCAGAGTGCTAGGGTCTTACAGCTCTGCCTCTCACAACCAACTTGCACAGCATGAAGACGCAAACTCCAGCTGCCCTGGCAGGCCAGCTTGTCTGCAGGGCTAATGAAAGTCCCAAAAATGAACCCCATGAGCCTGAACATACAAGGTATATGGCTATTGATACTACCTACTACTAGCATACTGTATGACTGAAAAACTGTGTGCTGTAGGGTCCTCCTCATGACAGGAATTGCTTCTCTTTTCAATTAAAGTCTGCATTCTTTCCTTCAGCCTTAAAGTCTCATGTTTCTAATGCATTTTATAATCAAATTGTCAAAATTCTTCCAGGCAGAAGTTAGAAATATTAGCCAGCCAGTTTGGTTATAGTAACACTGACCCCACCTGGGTGGCAGGACTGATTCCAAGCACTTGAGACACATCAGTGCTGGATGATGAAGGTGCACTCAGGAACAGTGTTAGAAACTGATACTCAGTGAAAAAAACACAGTGTTTGCTTACATGGAGAAACAAAACACTTAGATATTCTGCACAACTTAGCTACTCTGTGCTTCAGCCCTTTGGTTTAGTTAAACCTTTGTGACCTCTTTTGTACAGCCAAGCTTCCTAGGCATATTACTGGGTTTGGCTCAAGCCGAACTTCATTACATGGAAAGCAAATCTGAGATATGTGCAGCCATAAAATGGATTCACTGAAGACATACAGTTAAAAGCAAAGACTGATCCAAACCACAACCAATCCTACATTGATCCTTGAGTCCAAATTTTCTCAGAGTTTGAGGCTGAGGGAGGGAAAGATGCAAGCTTACATACATGGCTGATAGTGCAACCTAAGTTTTGGACTGCCCAGTGCATCTTGCCTTCTCAATCTTGGGTTTATTTATAATTTATATATATTTATTATTACTAGTTTTGTCCAGTTAGCAAATATTTAAGCCACATTTTGCTTGCCAGATGTGTGTTGAAGGCTGTTTTTTCTTCAAAGTTTCAGCCAAAACAGTTCACGTTTCTGAGAGCACCTTTTTTTCTTATCCTAATCATGGCCAGATTGAAGACAAACAAAAACCCACTTTCCCCACTCAGTACTCTGGAAATCCTTGAAAAACAGTAGTGCTTTTTTTTTCTTATTGCAAGAGGGACTTGGAACTGGACAAAATTTAACCTTACTGTTGAGATGGACTTTTTATACTCTCAGTGAAAATTTGGCCAATTCATAGAGCTTTGGATAAAAACCAAGCCAGCTGCAGTTCACATGTGCTTGCCAGAGGCCAGCTAGAGATTGCAGGCTTTGTTCTCTGGTGAGTTCATGAGCATGGGACATGCTCCAGGGCCTGGAGTGGGACTTCCCTAGAACTTGCAATTCCTAAGTATTTCAGGCCAAAGCAGCTTTAAATCCAGATACTTGAAAGTACAGATTTTTAGGTGTGGTTTTTTTTGTTTGGTTTTTTTTTTTGTTTTTTTTTTTTTTTTTTTTTTTTATTTTTTTTTTTGTTTTTTTTTTTTGTTTTTTTTTTGTTTTTTGTTTTTTAACTGTTTTTTTAACTGTTTCCAGTCTACATGAAGGACATCAGTTGAACTGCATTCAGAGGAGGTGAGACATGCGAGAGAAGGAGATAATTTGGAAAAGTAGACTTGGAACAGACAAAAGGAATCCTGGCAGAGAGCTGGGGGAACCTGAAGCGTGTGAACACTGAGGTGGAAATCAGGGGATGGAGAGGAGACTGAAGCACAGCAAAGCATGGAGGCAACTGGGAAGTGGTGTGTGGGAAAAGAATGTGAAGGATCTCATTTTGGCCTCTCTGCATGTTATTCAGAGCTCATTTAAGCACACTTGAACTCACTCAGATGGTCTTCCCATCCATTACTGACTCCTTGGTAAATAAACTGGGCAATGAAGACAGAATCACACATTTCTTTCTGATACTGTCATGGTGAATATTATAAAACAAGCACCAAAACTTCACAAAATAAAGTGTTTGTTGAACACCTCTAAAATGCAAGGAAGAGCACTGCCATCATATTACAATCAGAAAACCAGAGCCTGGAAGTATTTCCTGATTATTCAATCCAAGAAGTACATTGTACCAGGTTTAGTGATGTGTGCATGTTCTTTATGTGTTGCCTTCTCCAGCATCTGCAAGTCCTAAATTCTTCTGCAAACCAGGCTTAATTTAGGACAGGCATCTAAGGAATAAGGGAAGCTTATAACTGCAGGTGGAAAGATTTGACCTGAGCTGAGAAAGAAGATAGGGATGAGAACCTGCAGCCTGGCAGACCTTATTCAATTATTTTATGGCATCATTTAATCCCAAAATTACTTCAAACTTGGAGGGTTTGGGAGGACTCCTTCCTTTCCAGGATGTCATATAATTTGGAGAGGCCTTTTTTTTTTTTTTTTTTCTAAACTTCAGGTTTGTTCTACTATTAAAAAAGGAATATGAAGTCTCTCTTTACTTCAGCTGAGCCTGGTGTGGCCCCTGGAGACACTGCCTCTGCCATGCACATGGTGTAACCCCTGTGGTGCTGCCAGTGCCCATCATTGCGCTGAGACCCACTCTTCAAACAGGCATGTGGTTGTGTCACCATGACTGCAGCTCTGTGTTGGCCTGAGTTCCCATTCCTGGCTTCTGTGGGGCTAACTGATGGGCTGCTCAGGCTTTATTGCAGTGCCCAGCATCCTTGGTGATGGCACATGTCCCTGTTCACACCTCTGCTTTCATACGTGCTTGCACTGCCAAGAATAATTGTTAGTTTTAAACTGGCTCTGAAAGCAGCAGCCAGCATTCCAAAGGGATACACAGGATGAGCTAGCGACAGCAGCCACTTGGCATTTCCAGCCCTGCGGTGCAAAAGGGGATGTGTTCTAAGCACTGAGACTTCTTGAATCTCTTGTGATTTTGTCAGGAATACAATTGACAGTATCAGGATACGTACGCACAATCTCTTATTACTGTTTAAACTTAGAAAACAATACCATATCCTGTGCCAACAGCACTACTGTGGGTTATGAAGAGTTATTTTTCAGCTCTTTGGAATACCTTTCCTTTTCTGGACAATAAAAATACCATTTCTCCAGCAACTTCTATTTCTCTGTCTTTAAACAGATGCGTGAACCGGGTTATTCACCTATGACTACAACAAAGTCCTAGCTACAAGTGTGGGATTCCAGAAAGAAGTATTTCTGCATATTGATTTATCTCCCCTGGCTATAAAAGCTGCATGTGTGTTTTTAAGTCTTTTTAACATTTCTCAGTATGTGACCATACTAGTGCAATCCTTTGTGATAAACAGAAATTTATTAAAGCATCCTGATGTCAAACTAACTTTTTTTATACCTCGTGTGACAAAAAGTGAAGACTTTGTAGTTTATAGAAGCCAAAAATTACTCATAGATTATACAGATTGTAGGCAAAATTTTATAGCCTGTTTATCATGCAAGACTTTAAAAGACTTGGGTGCAAACTAGCATAAAGGCAATGCCACTTTCTGGACCTATAGTGTTTCTCCCAGAAGTGCAATAGGACACTACAGGAGATGCAAATGCCTGCTAAACCGTGACAGCCTTAACAAGTGACTGCAATGCATACACCATGAAAAGTAATTTAACTTAATACCTCCAGTTCAGGTTTCAGCCTTGAGAAATCTGCATATTCTTTTATTTGTGCTTGATGTTGTACAGCATTTGATACTTTTTGGGATCATTACAGTGTCAACTCTCCCATCTTGGCCAACTTGAAGTTAAATTCTGTTTCCCTTGTGGTCCCATCCCAACTGGATGAAGTAGTTGCGGAGCTAAATAAGGCCAAGGTCTGGTTATATCCAGAAATTCAAAACTGCTTTGACAATCTCAGCCTTTTTTGAGTGTCCCTGAAGAAGACAGGGAAGGACGGTCTTGGTGTGGAGCATGGGACACTCCTGTAGTGGTGACAAGATCTGCTGGTGCTCATGGTACGCCAGACTCACTCCTAACAAGGAAAGACACTTCAAAAATATGGCACTTCAGGGTGGAACTGTTCCCCTATTTCTCTCTGTAACCTCTGCCTGCAGACTGGTGTGAACTGTGGCCATCTCTGGTTCCACCTTGTTCCTAGGGCGGTTCAGAAACGCCCCAGGACCAAAGCTGAATGCAAATATCCACGTACCCAGCCAATGCCTTTGGCATCAGATAGTCATGCTGGCCCTATAGATCTTCCAATCTTTTCCAACCTAGCCTGGTGAAAAGCAAGACTGGGAACTCCCTGAGGGCATGGGATGGTGGGAAAAGTAGAATATCTTTGGTCTTTCTCAGGCCAGGAGTTGTTGAGACTGTATCTCCTACTTCTCATCCCAGTGACCGGGCTTTGATGCCCTAAAATAGGCTATGTCTGCAACTCGTAGCTCATCAATGCTTCAAGGCACCAATGAAGCCCAGCTCACCCGACAGAGAGAACACCACATCCTGGATACTTTGCAAACAAGCCAAGTGGATTTTAGGACCTACCACTCTGAAACCATTTGTACTGGCAGCCTATGGTGATGCCTCTCACAGGCTGTGATGGTGGGACTGGGACTTGAGGGTCCTGTTTTCTGCAGAGGTTTTGTGAGGAGCCCGGCAGTTCTGACCAGCAGCTCTGTCACTGCACAGCCAGAAAACTGGCAGCAACTTCTGCCCCTGAACATCTGCATCCTCTGTAAGTTCTCTGGGTCTGTCAGGCAAACAGGTTGAAATGGCTCTGGTTCGAATTAGTCACACAGGGAATACAAACAAAGGCATCAAAACGTCCTTCGAAAACTGAGTTCCCACAAAAGATAAAAGGCTGTGGAATAGTTTGTACAAGCCTAACTAATGGAGCTTTCCCATCACAAATATGACCCAGGAACAAGTCACTGTTTTTCAGAGGAGTGTCTGGCCTTTGCCTTTACTCAAAGCCATGCCAAGTGCCAGTCAGTGAAGGAGCAGGCTCTGGCACGGGCAGGAGGGAGGGAGAGCCATCTCGGATGTCCAGTACAGACTTCACAGAGTAGTTTGGTTGGAAGGGACCTTAAAGACCATCTAGTTCCAAGCCACCTGCCACAGGCAGGGACACGTTCCACTAGACCAAGTAGTTCAGAGCTCAACACAGCTAGAGCTCTTTCAACAGCAACATTTCCTTCCAGCCAACCAGCAACAGACCCCTGCCTTTCCTCTGGCATCTGCCCACCAAATGTCAGTCTCCCAAAGGAGAACATATTAGAAGGAGGTGGGTGGCAGTGGTCTGTCAGCAGTTATCAGGGTGAAAACAAACAGGGAAATTCTTTGGTTCCAGAAGAATTAAGTAAACCCAAGATTTGCATCAGTCTGAAAAGTGCTGAAGAATTCATTAGAAAAAAGAGACCCCAGTCAGCCTAGGGTAAGGCTGCAGATCTGGGACTGAAACTGGACAAGTGGGAGAAATAGTCACCAAGCTGACAGAATGGTCCTCACACAGAAAACAAACTTTCCCTGGTATCAGTCAGATGTGGTCATGCCTGACTGGAGATGATGTTTCTAATCTTTGTTTCAGATTCTTGGTTTTCCTTCTCTGGACATGCTGCATTTTGCTTGTGTGACTTTTGCCATTATACAAACTAAAGTAACAATTTCTTCTTTTGTCTTATAATCAGCAAATTGTGCAGCACACTTCACTGGGACCACAGAGCTCCAAACTGATGATACAGGCAAGAACATGAAAATGAGGACAAGAGAAACTCCACTGTGTTTGCTCCTGCCACCAGTGCCACTCTGCTAAAGGTGACCTAGAATTGCAGGTTAGGACCAAACTCTGGTTTCCATATTTAGAACGGAAAAGCATTTATAAAGCAGGTGCCAAGATCTTGAACCTGTTAGCTGGTTTTCTACTGCATAGTTGAAATTTCTGTCATTAAGTGTTTTTTTTGATTTGGAGGTGGTGACAGGAAAAGTATATTTTTTCACTTTTAACATTAAGCCAAAAATCCCAAACCTGCTCATGGTCCCCTTCATTATCCCAACACAAAATAGTTACCTCTCTCTCCCTTGAAGTAAGTATATACATTCTCTGCATGCTAAAATACCAAAACAATCAGGGAGCAGCTTTAAAGTACTAAAAGAAGTTTTACAGCTTTGCTACATTTGACTGAAAGAAGAAAAGAACAAGTATTACAGTAAAATGCTTCAGAGGAATTAGCAAAGGACTGTATCTGGGTGGAGCCCCTCGTGTCCCCCTCAGTCATTTCTTCACTCCAGTATCACGCAATGTTTTGTCACTTCACTTTTTGTGTTCTCCATCAAGTAAGTTAATGCTTGCTTAGCTGAATTCCTTCCCCAAAAGCAAACACAAGGA
>VYZR01094683.1:10752-36405 GCA_013400675.1 Oxylabes madagascariensis
AGTGGAATAACTGGCAGGAGAAAGCTGATTTGTGCTCTGTATTATCATCTCTATTTTCATCTGCTTTTACCTTAGGAGAAAAAAACTTTATTCACTTTGAGTTTTTCCACATTGCATGTTTTTCTCAGTCTGATATTTTTAGGAGTTTAAAATTAGTTCATATATTTCATCAAGACAAAATCATTGTAACTGACTGAGAAACACTTATAGCCCCAAGTTCTTGAACAAGGTTGCAGATGTTGGAGAACAGGGAAAAGGGTAGGTTTTAATGCTCCCATGAAAACTCCCCCCTTTTAGCCCAACTGCAACTCAGAGAAAATAATAACCTTGATAAAAGCTTCAAAGCTTCCTCCTTCAATGGGGAATTTGGTTTTTAGAAATTGCCTCTTTGACTGACTGATTTTGTCCAGGACCCGGAGGCTGTAGAAGATTTTTCCTGCGTTTGTTGCTTCCTGAAGCTCTGGAACTCCAAAGCTAATGAATACAAAGAGGCAGGTTCTTATGAAATGGAGAACAGAAAGGACTAAAACCTGGAACAATCCCAAATTTCTCTATCTGAGCACAATTTTGAAGGTTAGCAGATAATTTACACTGAAAAGACATGAGGGCAACCCACTGAACCAGCTGCCCTGACAAAAAAACACCCTGTACATTTGAGAATCGAATTGTTGAAAGTATTTTTCAATCCATCTTTTTAAGGAAATATGTGTTTTGATTGGACTATGCAGACATACCAGATCTTTCAGTGTATTCTTAGCTACCTCTGTACTGGTTTGTTTTACACAATAGAGATCTACTCTGTGTCTTCTAAAGAGCTAACGAGCTTCCAAACAACCCCCAAGAAAAAAAAAAAAAACAACAACCCAGCCTTTTTTTTTTTTTTTGTCCCAAGAAAGAACTAATTCACTTCAGGAATATTCACAGAGCCCAGCAAAACAAATCTCCCGACTTGGTTTCTTTTGGAAATAGTAACTTGGTAATGCATCGAAAATTGATCTGTAAAATCACTGGGAAAGAAATTTGGTTCACCTTCCTTTCAGATCCACTTTTGTAAGAAAACAAAATAGTTCTGGGAAAGATTACCCATCCTGAGAACTAAGAAATAATGCAACCTGCTTACCTTATCCTGGCTATGTGCTGCTGCACAGGCTGATGCTGGAAATGGTCAGGCCACTGATGGTGAAGGCAGAAGGATGGGGAGGGCTGAAGACAGCAGGCAGGCTGATAGACAGGGGTGTGTTTTTGGCAAATAGAGGCTGAGTACTCAGAGTGTGGCTGCATGCAGCACGAGGTCATAGGAGGTGGTGCTGAGCTGCCAACCAATGAATGACATTCTTGCTTGCTATTATGGCTACTTAAAGAATGATGGTATGTACAAGGGTGGCAGCATTGCGACAACATCTGCTGAGTTCTTTGGCTGTCTAAAGGCAGAAAGGATGGTTTGATTGTACCATTTAGTTGCAGGCAGCCATTTGGACTTGGTTTTGTTCTTGGTGTTTCCTTGGATGGGAGTTGCTGGACCGTGATGTCTCCGTCATTCGCTGCAACAACCCCTGGGCCAGCAGCATTTGACAAGATGCTGCCATTGCTCAGGACCACAGAGTCACTGGCGTTGCTCATAGCCATGCTCCAAGTTCTCAGCGGACACGTGATGTTCCTGAAGAAACAAATAAAGCATAGTTTAGAAAGCTGCAGTGTTTTTTAGATGCTCAAAAATAACTTTGGATTAAACGTGAGTAAAATTCTGCTCTGAGCTTCACCTTTCACAACACAGGGAAACAGAAAGGAGTCACCCACACTGCCAGGAATGTTTTAAAGTACTTAAATTTGTTCAACAAAATGTTAAGAGTGAAGTTAAGCTAATTTTCAGTCATTAAACCAAATTTTAAGTCAAATGAATAGAGATTTGACAGTGCCTGTGTCACAGCTAACAAGTAATGGCTGACATGCACAGAACAAGATCGTTGTGCACAAAACTAAGCTATAGCCACTATTTATAGAAACAGATTTTGGTATAAATGGTGTCACCATCCACACCTCACACTGCAATTTACCTGTGTGCTTTGAAAACCTGCAGGAGACAAGCCCACACAATAGAGATTATTTAGCAACCAATAATGTGCTGGTTTCAGTAACCTCCTTTCCAATTTCTATTTAAAAAGAGGCATGTTTGTGTTTATAAAGAAATTTTGAAATGCCTTATTAAAATGAATCAAGCCATTTCAGCAGACATATCATATTTTCTGAATAGTAGACTAGGTCTTTAGCAGAAGCTCAAAATGAACTGTTAAGAATACTAAAAAGATAGACTACAACCACATGTTTTTCCCATGTTGACAAAAAATAATCCCAGGATTAAATTACTGCTGATTGAGAAGCTCTTGCTTCTCAGTGACATGTATTCCAAAGGCAGTACATAATGTACCGTGTTGTAAATAAAGGATATTACAAGATTTTCTCCTAAGGTTTTTCAAGCAACATGTAGGTAAATGAGAACTATTAACATTTAGAAGTGACCACAGCACAAGATCAAAAGTTGTGTGAGGTGCTCACAGCAGCCAGTTTTTCCCACCTTAACAATAACTTTGTTTTAGTAAGATAAAAAGGTAAGTTGGAGATCGTTATTTTGATAAAAAAACGAAAGGTCAAATATCACACTCAGATAAGAGTTTGCTAGCCAATTTACATGGGCCTGGGAGAGGGAGGAGGAGAAAGAGGAACAATAACTAATTATGTACTACTTAGAAGAATAAATCAACACTTACTGAAAAAACAGAATCACTTAATTACAACTGCTTTGACTTTTTAATACCAAATTTAATTAACGGCATTGCAAGTCCAAATTGCAAGGCTTGCATTACAGACACTGAACTTTGCAGAGAGACACAACATATATAGATTAAGGCAGATAAGCAAGGAAGTTTCTAACTCATTTTCTTCCCCGATACCTTTGCAGAGCGCTCAGAGAGCTAAGCCTGCCCAGCCAGCTGAGCTATTTAACTGCCTGAATGCTAATTCTGAGCAGAAAGTGCTTTGCTGACTGGAATGCTCCCCCTGGCAGCCCCCTGCGTAGCATCTCCCTGAGACAGAGCTAAATCCTCCACTTCTGAAATGAAAACTAATCCTCTGCTATTTGTTCTAGATCATGTGCAGAGCCAGATGCCCTGGGAAATCACTTTTATTTAGACAACCGCTCAGAACAGGAGAATATGCTGCTTGACAAGCAAATTTTTCCAGCCTTCAATTCCACACATTCCTGCCGGGTGCCCCCACCCCTGGCCCAGGCAAGTCAAGCCCAAGGAGGACTTTCTGCTGAGCACAGAGAGCAAATTCAAGGGGCAGGCTAAACTGCAATTTGGTCTGAAGAGACCTATTAGTTATGTGAAATTCCACTGCATTTCAGCAGTCTGGTTTTCTCTCGCACTGCAGGCAACGTCAAACCTCAGTGGACACAGTGAGAGCTGGACATCGAGGCAGAGAAAGCTCCTCTCCAGGTGCCTGGCAACATTTTAGGAATTTCTGGGTGCTTATTTTTACATTCACTCACATAAGAGATAGGCTGCACGGTGATGCAGTTCCATTTGTTTCTAAGTTAGTTGGACTCACCCGTATTATCACTTGAAACTGATCAAAGTTACTGTCTACTGTAATAATTGAACAGAAGGGAAAGAGAAACTGCAAATATCTGACATTTCAGGAAGACAGACACACATCCTTTTGCTTTAAACCCAGGACACCTGCAGCATTAATTTTTAGTTTTCAATCACTTCATGAAGGAAGCCACACATCTCTGTGCCAGGCACACACGTGCCAAACACAGATGCCCAAACTCGTGCCCACAGCAGCCGGGCAATCCCAGCACAGACACACGGGCTGGACCCTTCAGTGTATCTGTGCCCCTTGAGAACACCGACATGGGAATTGCAACTTTTGTCCAGACAGCTCAGCAGCATCCATTTAATATGGTCAAAGATACATGCTTTATTTTCCACAGATGTAATATCTACCCGTGAACCTTTTGTTCAGAAATGTTTCAGAACTACTAAATTTGAAGAAAAGATCATCAGTACCACAACATATAATTCTGCCTTTGTTCTCCTGTTGAACAAGCAATTCATGAACCATTTCAAACATCAAAATTTTAACACATAGAGCTAATTCTTTCTTTTTTTCCTAAGCCTTGAGGAACTCACGTTCTGTCCATTTTATGGAGTCTTTTAGAGAGGCAATGGAAGCATCTGCTTGCCTTGAAGTTCTTTCAATGACATATTAAAGCAAGACTACTTTGCATGCTAAGGTAGCCATCTGATTAAATGTTTTATTCAGTCACAGCTAAGAACTGAGACTCAAACCAATTCTCTAGAATGTGAGCTGGGCTGTGCATTTTCATTTGTTTGGTAACTTTTCTATTTTGAATCATTGAATTTGACCAGGCTAATATCATTTGAGTTTTGTTTCACTTGTGTTTGAGGGGATTAAAAATTCTGTACTATGGTACTTCATTTGCATCCCTCTCTACAGAAGTGACTGTAAATCTACTGACAGCAAAACTTCACCTGCAGCTGTCATACCAGAACATATTCTTAAATTATATTCTTAACTTTGCACTGCATTTTGTCTCCTCTGCCCTAATTGCAGTGACTGGAAACTTAGAGAGATGTAACAATGGCCCAATGAAATAGTTAACTGACAGTCTTTTCTTTACAGCATGAATAAATAAGCCAATTAAGACGTGACAAGTGAAAGCATAATAAGATTTTTAATATGACATGGGCTTGGGAAATCTAAGAACATGCCGATCATTAAAAAAAATCTAAAAATAAGAATCTTTGAAAATTCAGTCATTGAGAATTCTGAATTCTGTCAATGTTGAAGTTTAATTTTACTGCGCTCCTCAGACTGCTTTAGGATCTGGCATTCTCTAGTAGAGTGGGGTTTTCAGACTTATGAAAATTTACACCTGAAAGCTTTGAAGCAGTGGCCAGGTATTCTGAATAATGAGGTTGTGGAAAACACAAGTTCTAATGCAGGCAGCTCTACTTAATAGAAGATTAAATACAATTAGAAAAAATGTTAATCTACATGTTTAATACATCTCACATCTCTAGCTGGACACAAGGTATTTTAAATGTGATCATCTCTTTAGAATTTATGCCAGCTGGACTGCTAAGGGAAGCAAACCAGAATTGTCTTTAATTACTGCACTCTTGATAGCAGTAACTGCTCAGAAAGCACTTTAGCCATGCAGTTCAAAACAACTGTTGGAAGAATATCATATCTGGAATGTACCATGGTCTGCAGCAGCGATGTTCCTTCATGACAGTTTTATGCAGTAATCCATCTATTATTTGTGGAGCGAACAGTGAACACAGCTCACCCAGCAGACAGCTGCCATCTGCATTGCAACCCCTTCAGGAAATAAAGTAATGCTGTACCACATAAACTATGTGTGATTTGGTGCTCCCCAACTAGCATGTTCTTTTAGAACTTGGATTAAGTTCACCTGTTCCTTTGGCTGCAACTGAAAGAATTTTTCCTTGATTTAAGTTTCTTAAAAAGAAAAAAAAAAAAAAAACAACAACAACAACAAAAAAAAGCAAACCAGACTTAAAAAAACTTTGGTTCAACAAATCCCATCTGGACTCATAATGCCAGCAATTGGGAATGACAGAAGTGCAAATCCAAGACGGAATGACGTAGTGGAAATTTAGTATAACCTAATATATTAGTACAGATAATTTATAGGTTTTTAGAAGACAAAAGAGAACAGCCAAGTGTTGAGGGTTGTTTTAACCATATAAGAAAAAAAAATACCCCAAATCTGTAACTTGCACAAACCCAAAACTAAACTGTTGTAAGCCTTTAGATTTTTCATTTAAGGCAGGACAAAATTTAAATTTCATTTCAAAGTTGTCTAAAGCTTTTTAGCTGTAGTCAGCATTGCACCACTCAGCCAGCTGAACCAGCCCAGGCTTTACGGACTTTGCAGACCTGTCAGCTACAAAGCATCATAGTTCTGAGATGAACACGACGTCCAAAGTAACAAAAATGTCTTTTCATGTTAAAATTGGTCTAAATCAGCTGGATTCTAGAAGCAGTGCATTTCTAAAATAAGCAACATTTAACATTCCCAGCACTACCTGGTAAGGCTCCTTCCAGATGAAATACCATAATGGCCTTGCAGTCCTTTAAGACGCTGAAGTTTTCCAACGTGGCCAATAGTCTTACAGTCTGTAAACTCAGCTAAATCCTCCAGGCTTCATCTGCTGTGCCAGCCAGTGCACAGCCACTCTAAAGGAAGGTTTGCTCCTCCTTCACATTACCAGAATTCTTTGTACCTTTGCTTTTCCTCAGTGCTCAGGGAAGTAACACCTCGTGCCTGGTGTTTGATACTGGGTTTCATGGGAGATGTCTACTTATCTATCACTGCAATGGTCTTTAGCAAGTCAAACTGTTTTTTAATATTTTATGGTTGTTGATCTCCATTTTGGCTCTCAGCTAGAACATTTTTCAAATTCTCCAGCTCTTACTCCAATGCTATCATATGTGGTGCTTGGTTTCTCTCAATACCTCGATTCTTGCTTTTCCAGCTGTTAACCCTACCCTTCCCTGAAAAGCTTTCTCTGTAAGAAATACAGGCACTTCTCAGAATAAGCCATCCCTGTGCTTTCCTTTGTTTCCCCCAGGTATTTCAAGTATATTAAATGTATGCATTTCAGCTTCAGAAGTCTCAAATTCTTGTTTCATCAACAAGCAAGTTTACCTGATATATTTATTAATGCAGCCATTTCACTTTGAGAATTGGTACAATGCAGTTCCTATTTTTGAGAAATGCCATTATGGTCAGTTTGTTTTCTGCACAGTCTATAAATACCCATTTTCTCAACTAATGTCACCCTATTAACAAGCAGATTTTCAGCAATCTAAGTCCTTGTTCCATGAGGCAGTAGTTAGCAGACAATTATGAAGCAGGAGAGGTTTGTAGAGGGGAAATTTCCCCTCCTCCAAGTGTTCTGAGAGCCAGCTGTCCCTGTCATCCCTCTCCACAGCCTACGAGGCTGTGAAGCTGTCCTGTCCTGAACCTGAGACTCCATGAGTTCATTTCCTGTGTCGCAGGCTGGCTCGGGAACCGCAATTCCTGTGACAGGGAGTTTCCAGATGTCACCGTGCCAGCACCACAGCTCACGTACAGCTGGGCACTGGCAAGCAGCGATGCCAAGCTGTCACAAGAATAGACCCACCAGCGACAGCTATGGCTGAGGGAGCTGGGGAAGTCTGCAAAGGGTGGGAAAACCAGGATTCTTCAGACCCTCACAAACAGACTTTGCCTTGCTTTTAAGCTACTTACTTCTCCTGGCACAGAGAGCAAAACAACAGCAGACCATTTCCAGAAATCATTTGCAGGGCTTCGACTACAGAAATCGATGGCAGTACTTTAACTACAAAGCCTTTTCAAAGTTAAAATTTACAATAGATATAATTAGACTATAGATAGAAGCAACAACAAGGAGCTCTGAATTCTCTTCCAGAAGTTTTGTTAAAAAAAAAAAAAAAAAAAAAAAAAGAAGGCAAAAGCATATCTATGTAGGGAAAATGGAAAAATAGGTATTAAAGTCTGAAAAAGCTTCAAACACACTGAATTTGGAATGAGATACAGCTACAAGCAGAAATTATAGGAACCACACTAATTTAAGAAAAAAATGTGCAAAGTTCTGGAAAGCAGGTGTATACCTCAGCACAGTTTAAGAGCCCAGAAAGCTGTTAAAAAACTCCCAAACACTGCTTACAACTGCCACACTGTCATCACACTAAATCTTATTTATACAACTTACTGACTTTCCATCACCACATGAAAGACTTTAAAGTTTGTGTAATTGCAAATAGTCCGATCCAAAATAACTTTAATCCTGCTTACACAGAGCAGGGAGAAACCAAAGTATGTCTCTTTCTGGCCATAAGAGGAGTTACTTGCATTGAAAGTTCCACAGGTTTTTACTTCATCATGCTGTGGGATTAACATTGAAATTATTACAGCTGCAAAGGGACACAAAAGCAACACTCTTTAAGGTATGGCCCCAGCTATACCTACCATCACCCTGGCTATATTAATGTTACATAAGAGGTTAGGAAATCTCTCCACCATCTGCTTAGAATCACACTTTTTGTCTTCTGTCCAAATTTAAAGGCTATGTTTGAACACAGTAACATAGTAATATTAGCATTACTAATATTAGCATTTTTCTACCTATTTTAATAGAGGCAGTAATATAGAAGCAGTCCCTCTATAGTACATTAAAGAAGGCAAAGACGCAGTGAGAGCGTCTGGGCACATCAGGCAGGTACACACTGGCAGTCACGCCTATTTGATAAACACAGAACATTCTTTGCATATGGCTACAGAAACACAGCAAAGCAATTTTGCGTAAAAATGCTACCAGTCCAGCAATACTTTTCTTCGAAAGCTAAACATGGGAGTTGGTGGGTTTTTTTCCCCACTTCATTTCCCAAGCGTGAGTGGGTTTAAAGTCTCCCATTTGCTAAACCATGCTCTGAAAGTCAAATGATAAACCTCGTACAGCACTTTTATCACAGCGCATCTGCCCAAGGAGCCGGATCTCGAGTGCCGGATCTCGGGGGGGGTTTGCTTTCTCACCAGGCTCTTCAGCGCTGAGCAGGGTACTGTGCTAAGCTCTCCGGCACTTCTGCCCAGCTGAAAAGTCTCTCACAATCCCAGGAGCCCACTTGCATTACAGAGTAGCGTTGCAGTGTAAATAAACGCTCCGAGTTAAAACCTCCATCCCCGCGCTTTCCCAAGGCACGGCCAGGTCCGAAGCGACCCAACGGGACGCAGCTCTCGCCACTCACCAGCCGCAGGTCGGGGCGGACGGGCAGGAAGGAGACGGCACCCGGTCTCGATCCAGGTATCCCCCTGAATATCCGCGCCCGCTCTCCCCGCAGCCGGAGCCGCTGCTCCGCTCGCCCCAACTCCGGCCCCGAGCGGGGAGCGCCAGGAGCCGGGGCCGCCCCTCCCCGCGGCAGGTCCGGGCCCTGGCAGCGCCCGGCGGCTCCTCCCTCCCTCCCTGCTCCTGCGGCTGCCGCGGAAGCCCCGGGCCGCTCCCCGCCCTCGCTCCCAGCCCCCTCGGGTTCGGGTCGGGGCCGAGCGCTGCCGCTTCACCTGCCCGCGCCCAGCGCGACCCGCGGGCTCCGCGCCAGCCTTTCCACGTGGAGAGCACGAGTGGCAGCACCTTGGTACCGGCGGCTGGAAAGGGAACGAGCCGAGCGAGGCGGGGGATTGAAAACAGCTCCGGGGCTCATTGGGAGTGCTTTTCAAACACACTTCAGCCCTCATTAGCTTCTGGCAAGGGCTTGTCCCCCAGCACCAAGCTCTTACTTCAACCTTTGGTTGTCAGGCGTTTCTCACAAAATAGTGGTGTGTGGCTACAAATCTCCAACAGGTCTCCAGCAACAAAACACCTACTGAAATTTAAGGGCTTTTGCCCCACCAGACTTGACGATATTTGTACCTAAAAAAGCTTCTTCCACACAGGACTACCTGAGGGCCTGGCAGTTCATCTCCACATACCTCTCAGATAACAATTTTTATAAGACTTTATAAATACAAACGTAATTATTAGAAACAATTATTAATGTGAAAAACGGAAAATTTCAGAGTACACAACTCAAAATGAAAAAATAGAGATTAGCAAAGTCTGGAGATATTTAAACCCTCAATTCTAGGTACTAATTTGGGGAACATAGTACTCACTCACTTCGCAGAGCGTTCTATGAGGAGCTTAAAACCCTACCAGAGGAAGTGCCATAAACGGGTCTCAATCTGTGGTATACCAGGATATTATGTTCAAACTAACTACTAAAGCCCACATGCTCCTTGTGTTTTGGGAGCTGACTCCTGGTTTTTCCTCAGCTCTGGGTATCTCAGATACAAACCTCAGAACTGGCATCTTCCTGGGGCAGATCTTGTGAATCAATCCCTGTAAATCCAAAGTAGATCACAATTCACAGGTGCCTAACCAGCTTTCAGAAGTTATCTCCTTACTGTTTATTGAAATACAGGAGCTCTGATTTCAGGGTCAAGTTGAACTGGTTGGAGCAAAAGGAATTTCTCATCTATAAACACCTTTCCTCTTTGTAAAGGAAAAGATTTAACCAAAGGAAACACTGAGGTTCAATTTCCCTTAGTGTGACCTTAGAATTATGCATTCCAATTGTGATACAAGTTTTTACACAAGGCAGCTCTTCCTGCTAATTGGAGCTGGTCTTTAACAGGTGGTGAGAAAACGTGCTGCTTCCCCACTTCTAAGGGGAAACTTTTTTAAAAAACCGGTCTTCCTTGACTTTCTCACTGAGCTTCAGCCGGGAAATTTCACTGCCATCAGCTGCCACCTCCACCTCCCCCACACCATCAGCATCCTATCTACAACATCATTTTTCTAACGTTAATGGATTTTCTAACAGAAAACTTGCTTTCCATCCAAGGTAGAACCATTCAGCATTAATGAGCTAGGACAGATTTTATCTAAGAAATGTATTTATTTCAAATGTATTTATTGAGCAAAACAGCACTACTACAAAGCAGGTAACTTTCAACCATAATTCAGAATGCAAGTAAGGCTACAATAGAGTATTCACTTTCTGAATATCTGAAACACATAATATAGCCTGGAAGCACCAGAAGAATAATATCAAAATTACTTTTCCAAAGTCATGTGACTCCATGTATTTTTTAAAAACATATCTACTAATAAAAGTATTTCTGAAATGTGTAAATTTTACTGTGTATCAGTTCACTGCAGATACTGTGTTCCTTGTATCTGCTAATCACCTCAGAGAAGTGACATGAGGCACATAATATTTGCTCACTGCTTTTATATCTAGGAGAAAAAGGACTATAAAAATCTAAAGGATTACAGTCTATTAAAACTCTTAGATTATATGTACTGCAGAAAAATAGTGTTGGTTTCTTAGCACATAAATTTAATGCAGATACTTTGTTCCCAAGGATGACAAAAAAAGAATGTATAATGCATATTCAGAGATGTGCTTAATAAAAGTATTTGTCCAAATGGGATTTAAATAGCGTATCATATATTTGAATTACAGCTTGTAGTAGATTACTGCGTTTACAGTATCTGAAGGCCAAACTCAACACAAAGTGCTGAGAAACCTTTTTCCTATGCTACACTCTGCCCTGCAGAGCCTTGGTTGCCCAGGGTCCCCCCAGCATATTCCTGGTTTGGACATTTCCATCATCAACCCTGTAATATCCCCTTCTGCATCACTTCTAATGTTGCTACTTATCCCACCATTCATCTCCAGCAATAGCAGACGAATGTTGACTTCTTTATTTGCAAGTGATTAAAAAATACAACTGAGCCCTACAGCATATGGCATGCAGGTCCAGGAAAACCAGGGGAAGGTGAAAAAGGATGGAAGGACTTAGAGTGATTCCAGGCAGACCAGGAATGTCAGATTTGATCTGTGGAAGCCTCAAGAGGATAAATGAGCAACACTCTGCCCTATTCACTGCCTGGAAATGCATCTATGCAGGGAATCTGGAGGACATCTGCACTACTAATTCAGCCTTGGTTTAATTCAAAATGATCCTTGATACTTCAGGAAGTTCTGTCTATCTATGGATTGACCAATATATTTTACAAGTACTTTCATTGTTCAAAGAAAAATTCTTTAACTTAGTTATCATAAGAGATGCTTTCTCTATTTTTCTATCGTAAGTCGTGGGTCTTTTTTAATTGAGATTTTAAAAAAATATTTTTCATGGTACATTTCATGAATAAAATCAAGTAGTAGTAAAAAGACTACTACAGTTCCCAGATTTCTATATCCAATACTTAGGAAAAAGGTTATGAAGATAACCTTGGTAGAGACTCAAACAAGCATACACATCTGTGAAGAAAGCGAGCCTAAAACACTGAAGCTTGTACTTACAAAGTAGGGCTGACAGAGTGTAGTAATGCATGAAGTTTGACCATTCTCTCTCTTCAAACAAGATACAAAGAACTGCAATTCTCAGCCATGACCCTTTCACAGCTTCTCCAAAACTGAAGACATTGGGCAATGCCATCGAGTGCCAGCCACTTCTCCAACCTCTGGCTGCCCGCGATCAAGAGCCGTGACCAAGCTGCCACCCTTCCACCACAGGAGGTGCAGCTACACCTTGTACGTTTTCCTGGCGGGATGCCTTCTCCTCCCTCTCCGAGCTTAAGATGACATTAATCACAGGTTCTTCTTGTCACAGTGTCACTCTTCCAAAGAGAGATCCAGAAGAAGCTGAAAGACTTTGAGCACTGAATGCTAATAAGAGAGCTGGTGGAAGTCTTGGGTGTTCTGGGGACAAATGGGTGATGAAGGACTAAGCAAGCGCTCAGGAAAAAAGGGCAGACGCTTCCAAAATCCTTGAAAGCCAGACAGAAGGCACAAGAGGTGCTGTAGAAATTCTGATTAATTGCTAATGAACTGGGGAGAATAAGGGAATATGGAATAACAGAGCCAATAAGAGGTTAAAATGACAAAATGAGTTCTGCACGTGGCACATGCACTCTGCACATGTTTTATTACAGCTACATTGAATTTTTATTACAATTCCTATCCACCTACAGAATTTCCTGGCTGGTGTTTTTTTTTTCTTGGACGCAAAAGTCTCTGTTGCCTTTTAGATGCCACAGCACAGTACTCGCAGCAGGCAATTTATCAAATGCCTTTTAAAATAAACAATGTAGCAGAAAAAATATGGTAGGAACCAACCTACCATACTTTCCATACTAAAGTGTATTTTTGTGCAACACTTGAGGTAATACTAAGGTAGCAGCACCTACTGTAATTATTCAGAGGCACACAGGGCACAGACCAGGAACTTGCAGCTTCTAGCAGCACATGGGACATGCCAGCGCCATATTAAGGAAGTTAATTGGGCTGAGTCAGCTTGATCCATCAGAGATTACAAGGTCTAGACTGCCACTGATCCTCACACCTGACAACCTGCAGAGAGATCCAAGAGACTACACAGTGTTCCCAAGTGTTCACGGGTTCAGAAATCTGAGGCAAAGACACAAAGTGACTTATCTGAGACTGCAGCCATGCAAATGTGAGCTGTCTGCTCCTAAGCATAAACTGAACCCGAAAAGAGAATGGCTGTGTCCATAAGGAATGAAGTTGGAAACTCTCAAACCTGGCATTTGGAAGCCTCCGAACATGGGCGTTAATTTACAGCCTCTGTTACCCATCCAGAGATGAAAGAAAATATTGCAAAATATAAAAACAAAAGCAGCCAGCTATGAAAATCTGGCACTTCAATCTGTAGGTTTATTTATTTGAGATATAGGATGAAAAAAAGGAAGTGACTGAAATTCAAGGTATTAAAATCTGCATCTTCTTACTCTGGTATTCTTCTATACATTTTCTTCCCCTTGAAGTGTAGAAGACAGACCTTCTTATATAGGTTGCACTATAAGCATAACTGATTCAATATCATCATATACCTATGGCAGAAACCTTAAGTAGAGTCCTCCACTTAGAGACTGCTGCCTCCACAAAGATGAAATCTTGTCTGATCAATAGAGGAAGTGAAATAAATTGACTGTCCTTCTCCAGCTTCCACTCATCCAGACTTTATCACAAAATCTTTCATAATTGATAACCGGGAGAAAGGCTGAGAACTGAGTGAGTTTACAGGCTGAGAAATTCCTTAAACCTTGCAAAGCAGACTTTCTCCAGCACTAGTGACAGGGGAAAAGTTAAGACATGCTCACTGCTCATGCTCTATTCATTGTGGTTGTTTTTAGGGCTTTGGTTTGCTTGTTTGTTTTGGTTGTTTGGGTTTAAGATATGCAAAGGACATCTGGCTTGGATTTGGAAAATTTAAACTCCATACGCTACATTAAATACACCAGATATCAACACATTCTTTTTAATATGCTGGAAACGGGACATTTAAGGCCACATCAGCTTAAATAACACTGAAAGTCAAAGCACAGAAATAAATTTCTGGGGGCAAAGAGGATCTTTCATTGTCCATGAAGTGCCTCGAACAATGTCCTCTCAGTCCCTAGTGTAATGAAAAAGTTACTTCAGTATGAATCTGCAAACAAATACAGCCTGATTCTAAACTATTTCCTTTATTGATTTTTTTTGTCCTTTATTGATTTTTTTAAAAAGCTCTCAAAGTATGATAATGACATTTTACAGCCTTGCCTCTTCCCCCAACTGAAACAAGTCACTGACAGCATTTCCCTAACATTTTTTCGTTGAGATCCTGAGATTTTAAATGTGAAGGCTGAGTTTTATGACATATAAGACTGTCTTTTCCAGTTACAGAACAGAAATACTAATATAAATTTAATGACTTTTTTTGGTGGAGATCTAACAGACATAAACCTTTTCTCTTCCATGTTTCCAAACCACATGTACTCTGAATTGAAATGCATATCTGAGGCTCCACAGTAAATCAAGTCCCACATCACACAAAAGCCTTGAAAAGCTATTAAGTTTTAAAATTCCCCACATTGGATGAAATTATTTACATTACTAAAATAAAACTGAAAGTTGTGTATTAATCATGAAAAACAGAAGAAAACATTAGATTTAAAACTCTGCAAAAAAACTTTAATATGGAAAGTTTATAAGACAGTTTTATTAGCATCTCAAATAGTTTTCAGATACTAATATGAAGAAAACTTGTTAAAAAACCAAATAAATCTGAAAGCAGAACTGCATATCTATACTTCTGATTTATCTCCAGCTTACAATGTTTTGAAGGAATTTTTAATAGCTTGTCTTCAACTGTAAAAGTTTCATTCTCTAAACATAGTGCTCCAATAATAAGTTACATTAAAATGCAGCTGCATAGACATGTTTACACACAGTTATACTTTCTCATTCACATTCCTTTCTCACAGGTGTACCTTTTCCACTATGAAGTAACTAAACTTAAGCGTATCTTATGTAACTGCACACATGTATAATGTCACTTGTAAAATAGTCCAGACTGACCAGGGGGAAAAACTAACAGAATGCTTTATCTGAACATAAAATAAACAAGTGACATAAAAAGCAGTAATTCTACCACTTGTACAACACCAGCACTTAAATTACAACCACCAGCCTGATGGCACTGAATGCGACTATTGCAGTGCAATTTTTTTTTTTCCACAGCAGGCGAAATGTATTTTACTAATACTGCTTTAATAACCACCACAGGAACTTGTCTGTAATCAAAGAAGTAACAAAGAACTGCATTTCTCCCATCATTTGGAGAAATTCATATAGCAACAGTCCAGAATCCACAAATACCACTATTTCCATTTCAGTTAGGGAAGCAAAGGAAAAGTCACTTTTTTCAGATTCATATTCTTAGTTCAGGAAAGAGCAAAATCTTGCAATGTATGGGATTCTTTCAAAAGATATCAATTATTTTTAAGATAGGGACAGCCGTTTTGAATTTAATTTAGGAAAACTAAAAATATCCGTATTTATTGCAACTGCATAAGTATTGCCATATAATGCTTATGCAATATTAACAGCTGTGTGCAAAATAAACTTTTATGTTGCAGATATCGGAAAACTATTCCTTTTGCTGTTAACTTCGTTCACTTACAGAGCTAAGTAGGAGGTTCTTGCTATTCATTTAAGAGTAAACTACGTAACAATGGCAATTCTGAAACATTTCTGAAACATTTCTTCTATCTATTGCAAGTTCAACCTTCAGCCTAGTTTACTTCCTCTGGCTTAGTAAAACTAAAAGGAGAGGAAATCCCAGCTTCTTTTTTGCACATTATTTTTTTAGGATTTTCAAAATTAACTGCCTAAACCTTCAAACAGTACATGAAAGTGGTCCCCCTCCTTTTGTGCTCAAGCAACATCCCACCTTCACTTTTCTTCATTAGGAAGGTGGAATAAACACCAGAGCTAATCTTTTTTTTTTTTTTTCTCCAGGAAAAAAAGAGAGATCTAAGTGTTTGGCGTAAACAAGCATTGCTAGAGCCCATAGAGGACCTTTTATTTGAAGTGAGTTTTACTGACACACTAACGAAGGCCTGACAGACAAGGCAAGAGAAAATGGTATTTGAGCACAACCTCAATGTTTGCTCAGCAGGCTGCTTGCCTGCCACAGGCTTACCCAAACACAGCCCCTGCAATGCAAAGTCAATCTTTTCTGGCTGTCCCTTAGCAAACAGATGTGAGCCTGGGAATTCCTCACACATTCAGATAAATCAAGAACCAGACCATTCAGAGCCCCAACCTCCATGGCTTTAGAAGATGTCAGATTTCTGCAGTAGCCTCTGATTTCACACGACTTAGACTAAAATGCAGTTAGTGCCAAGTCACATAATTTCCAAAACTGTTCATCAAGTTTGATACACTTCTGTTTCACCTGCTCCTCTACAGGAAAAACCTAGAGAGAAGTCTGAAGTACTTCTAAAGAAACACCTACGTAACATTTCCCTATGGATTTTTTTTATGCATTCTCTCTTCCTTTTCTCTTATGCCCAGGGGTAGGGAGGCATCTTCTCAAAAAACTGATCCGGTGTTTTCTACTGTGCACAGGTTCCCTGGAACCACACAGTTCTGATGGTACAGTACAAGACTTGTGTTGTCAGTACAAAACTGCAATTGCACCTTCCTGATCAACGCTCGAATCAAGAAATCCTTTAGAAAAGCACGAAGTACGCGAACATTGCATTACAGTTGTAATACAAACCCAGATAAGTTGCTTCTCTGCATGAGGTCTATTTAACAAACCAGATTTTTATGCAGAAGATGACCCAGTATTGACCAAAATGTCTAAGGTGAGGTACTTGAGTGTTGTTTAAGCTTAAGGGTACCTCTTGAGATTTACATTCAATAAATAGAGCTGGACACCTATTTAAAGATGGAATTCAAGAGCAGACTTTGACTAGATTACTTTATACATTCTGTGATGTACGTGGAAATTCAGTTGGACAATACTGATTTTACCATTTTATCCAATTACTATACAGGCTACACATGCTCAGTTTCTAGGAGATTCACTGGAATCGGATTTGGTTCTCTACCGGTTATATGAACTTTAGTATCAGATTAACTCTCTTCACACAAGAATTAAGGAATCTAAAGAGGATCAGCTGCTGAAATGTATTTAAGAGTACAGTATCTTTCCATACCCAGGATTTGAGGATCAGGACTGAAGCAGCAAGACTGATACCAGCCTGCAAAGGAAGCCAGGCTGTGAGAATTGAGAGAACACTAGTAAAGTGTTGGTCATTAGAGACTACAACAGTGCAGTTGTTTGTTTTTTTTCCATATCCTGGCAAAGAGGAGTGCCTGGGTATATGCCAGCAGTACCACAGCTGTACAAAGTTAACACCAGCAAAGCACCTCCATATCAGACATGGAGACAAGGAAACAGCAGCTGTGGAAGACTCCTGGCAGCCCCAGGCAGCAACAGCTGCACAGCCATTCCATGGCTCCAAGGGAAGTTTGGTCCCTTTGCCATTCCTTCCCTTCCATCTCCCTTAATTGTGCCATGTACCTGTTCTGGGGCATGGGCACTGGTAATTTTAATGAATCTGAGAAATCCATTTACTATTGAGCCTTTATAGCAAGTGTTCAGATATTAAAACCTGAATATTCTTTTTATAATTTTAAATCTTACTTCGCAGAACAGCCTTGTTTAGTCTACAGATTTAACAGTCACCAGCAGGTATCATTTTAAAGAGCAATGCACGCAAAAGATACTGACCTTCCCAGCAAGAACTCACAGCCCAGCTATTAAAAAAAAAAAAAAGACTAGCCTCTCTAAGGTTATTCCATTCGTCAGAAGATATTAATCTTTGCATATGCCCTTTCCAAAACAACTTAAGTATAAATCCTCTAGCAAAAAAATCTTTCCCAAAAAGTTTGCTTTAGAAACAAAGCCAAAAATAATCTAACCTTGAGGGAACCATCCCAATGAATTTTGTCTGACTTGCTCTTCATACTTGTATGACACATCCATGTTTTTCCTCACAGTGAACAAAAAAAAGTATCACATGGACCCGGTCACAGTACTCAAAGGCACACAGAGTTATTGCTAGGCATTAGAAGAGACTGTAATAGCAGCCAATGTTCCTTCCACCTTTCCAGTACAGCCGAGTGTGAGCTGCCAGGCAGGACCAACGCTTTGTGCATGGTGAGTGACCCTGAGCTCCTTGGTTACTGGCACATTATAAACCAGGGGTGAGTGCAAACTGCTCACACATATCAAGGGGAAGGGGGCTGGGAAGAAGGGAGAGAAAGGAACCTGGAATGCTTGGCCCAGGGTCGGAGGACGAAGAATTTCAGAGCTAGGTGGTAATTTTAACAGAGAAGTGCCTATCATGCAAACGTGCTCATCATGCTCACCCACACACTTCCTCTTCAGAGATTAGTTTTAATCCCAATAAATTTTCTAAATTTAACTCCCCACATACTTGCACAAGCTTGTTTGCTGGCATAAGGATGGTGGCTACAGCAGGCAAGGATAACCAGATAGGAGAGATGCATTTCTTTCAGTGGCACTGATAATTTAGGTTCACTTAGGAGAACATGTGTATATAATGTGTATATTAGAGTACAAACTGCAAAAGCAATAGGCATTACAAGACTAAAGAGAAACTTTTAAAAAATGCTTAAGAAAAAGCGTGCAGTACACAGAATTTAACTAAAAGGCAGAAATGTAATTCACAGGGATTAAGTATGATGCACAATCTCTGTCTCTGAGTTTTCTGTACAAAAAGTTATTGCTGAACTTGTTTTGAATTCTCACAAAATAACAAAGCAGAAACAAAGGGCTGTGTTCAAAACACTTGCAAACTGAAATTCCAGTTCCCCACATACAGGACTTTCTTTCATTAGGACAAGACTGAAAACAAGTAAGTGATTAGCATTCTAATTCAATACTAAAACATAGTGAGGTACAATTGGTAAAGGCATTGACGGGCATTTTCCCAGGTTGCTTGTTGAATGACTGCACTTTTTATTTCAGAAAAAACAAGTCAACAATTCAACAACATAATTATCTGCTGTAACTTTCCTCACAATTGCTGCATTACTGAGCTCCTTGCATGGCTACAGTAAACACTGAGCAGGAGTCTGAGGACTGATGCTCTTCAGATTATCAGTCAGAGCATGACTGACAGCAGTCAGGCTTCTTGTGCACATAACAACCCAAAGCCTCCACAGACATCAGGAGCTAGTTTCCAGGTAAACATGAGTGACAGCTGATAAAGCTGTATTCCACTAAAATGGCAGTGGCAAAGCCTTCAGAGGGAGGTAATTCAAGGAAAACTCTGCTGTGCATTACTGGATTCTACACAGTACTTCACAAAAGCCTCATGATTTCAAAAATAGAAGAGCAGGTTCTGTTAAATTTCCTATGCTCACTCCTCCTTATATTTAAAGGTGGAAAGAAATACTTCCCTCAGGGAATGGGGGCCCAGTTCATAATTTCTGGATTAAACCCATTACTATTAGCTGCAGAATGAAATTATTAGTGACAGGTTCACTGAATTACCTCTTTACAGAGGTCACTGGAGCTTCCTAGAAACCTAAAACTGCCACTGTAAATTTAGCTAATAACAACTGAGTTTTTGAAACCAACTAAATTAGAGGTAAACATAATAGAGAACCTGCTTTAATACCCTAATCTAGTCATGCACTGTAGTACAATACATTTTCATTTCTTCACTTTGAAGTTATAAACATGAGAAATACAAGACTTTTGGCATGCACTGCTATTACATCAACATTTTATATCCACAGAAGTGGATGTAGAATTTCTATTGATTTCAAATATGCTCATTTCTCTTTGAACTATAGCACAAATCAAGAATAATTTTTCTGCCAAGTTCACAAACCGTAGCTTGATTAGCACATTTAAAATAAGATTATACAGAGGCTTAAAATAGGACTAAACGCTTTCACCATGCAAAATTCTGTTATGAAATGAATGAATTCTGCAATATCAAGAATCTGAAAAAAAAGAAACCACATGTACAAAAACATTACTTTCCTTCTATGTTTATTACTGCCATTTTGAAGTTTCACTCAATTATTGCTGAAGTACCTTAGACAGAAATTGTTCAATCCACCACTTTATAGGTTACACTTAGTTCTGCTTAATCTTCAAGACAGTTCATAAACTCTGTGCACTGTTTCACGTAAAACACTTACAGAGTCCTCAAAGTCCAGCCTGTGTTTCCCCCTTCCAAGGAAGTGACCTCACCACCAGATTATAAAGTCCTGTTTCTCTTACTGGGGCTCTCCGTCGCTCTGGTCCTGTAAATTTTGCATTCCTAGGAGTACAAAGGATGCCCTTCATCCCAATCCAGTAAACAGCTGAGTAGTTAAGAGTCCACTACTTGGTGAGAAACCTCAGCTTGAAATCCTTCAGCTGGATTTCAGCATTACATCCAAGTCTTCCCTTTCTCAGGGTTATCACACAGCTGCCCAGCAATTTTATCCCAGCTTTGCAGGGCACTTGGAGACACTGGTGCGATGCTGCTGCAGTGGCACTGGGACACTGGTAGGAGCAGCACTGGGCACAGCTCTGCTCCCCAGCACACCAGTTTGCATGGCTGTTGGGACCACAGAGGGACTGGATGTCACATTCGCTTACACCAAGCTCTCCACTCCTCCCACAAGCAATGAGAGCCTTCATCCCCGCTATCCCTTCTCATCTACTGATCTAATTTATCAGAGGTTACTTCAAGAACTTCCAGAAGTAATGCCATTCCACCCAAGCCAAACCCATTTTGAAATGCCTATTTTTACACAGTGTAAAAATAAACACCTTGAATTCTGCTGGTTCATAAGGAATTGACAGGTAAAATGGGGCTATAACTGAATTACTGGGGAAGAAATGGAACACCCCATGAAATGGTCATGGTAAATCTCACACCAAATGAGGGTCACCTGTCACAACTGAGCCCTGTTCATTAGTACAGAACAGAAATTTAACAGAGTTCTCACAGTCTCACAAGTCTTAAATAGATTTAAAGCATGCTCTGTTATGATTTATTTTACCAGTGGAACACTATTGTGCAAAGATCATAGAATCCCACTGACCCTGGTCATGAGTTCCGTGGAACTATTACCAAAATTCCACAGATGCCAGAGACCTTGAATCTGAAGGAGACTGATATTAATTTGCAATTAAGAGACTAACCTACCATAGAGTGCAGGTTTCTTGGTCTAAATTCATTTTACTATAAATTCAGTTCCCTTGGTGATTTCTTTTTTCTGCTTACCATTGTATTTGTTTTAATAACTAATATAACTCATGCAACAACTAGACACACCCATAACAGATAATGATGCAAAAGGCTGGAAAAAGAGCTTGATTAAACAACTTTAAGATTGAATATTACTTTTTGCATAGGATACATCTGATTCTGAACGAGGAAGGCAAACATGCTCTGTGCTGTGCTAGTCTCTGTATCTTTGTGGTAGAGAGTAAGACCATATTATTCCACTTCCTCTTGGCACTGGGTGCCTAAATTGAAAAAATGACCACACTCTACAGTGTCTAAGTTGGGCAAATGACCTCACTGAAATAAGAATTTCTTTGAATTGTTCCAACTCAGAATTTTCAGAATATTCTCAGTATTCAGAATTTGCAGAGGACTCTCAGTAAGAATAAGCCAAGAAAGGACAAGCATTTAAATATTGAAGTGTTTCTCATCCTGCTAAAGAAACTTAGAGGCAACAAATATTAATTTAAGTAGGTAACCAAAATGCTGGCAAATTTGCAAGGAAACTGAGGCATTGAAATCTTGGAGTGGTTTAAACTATCTCCAAATATTATTTTATATTGTATTTCAGGAGTCTAGCTCCTCTTGCAGAGCACCTTCTGCTAGCCTTCAGACATTAGGTGATCTAAAATTCAACAAACTCTGTCAGGGGCTGTGCTGAATTATCCGCCATCTGGAAACTGTAAAAATCAAAATTACAGGAAGGGACATGAAAAAAATACTATTAAAACACAACGGTGATGGTAAAGCTTGAAAACTTTCCAACAGAACTAACTGGAAACCTGCCTTTTCTGAACACCCATACAACCTTAAACAAGCTGAGTGAGAGCTAAGAGCCCTCAGGCATCAGATAAGGCTACGCAAGCAGAGTCTTCTACCTATGGAGATTAAACTCTATTTCCTTCTACAATGAAATGTAAAATTTTTTTTTGTTTCAGCTTTTAAATTGGATAAAAAATATAAATCTAATTTCAAAACACTGAAGTTCTTTCCAAAAGTACAGTTCTCTTTATCCAGTCAACTCTATATAATATAGTCTCCTTCTGAAAAACATAGCACTGCTCAAAATTAAGTTAAAAGATTATTTGGAGTTGTCTTGCATAAACACAAGCCAAGTATCAACTTAAGTTACTATAATGGTCTTTATACAGGCTCGTAAGTCACACAGCAAATTCTGGCAGAAACAGACTTCAATCTTTGGACACATTTAGGTATTTGAACATGGTGCCAAAAATCTCCCAAAGATAAGTGAAGCACACCAGGAAAACTGGTTTTAAAATCCAAAGAGTTACTCAAGCTCAATTGAATTTATCAAGATAAAGAATACATTTTTCTTGCTATGCAGAGAACAGATGAGTATTTCTGCTCAATATTGAACAGCTGTTGAAAACAACAGATGCTGAAAACTCTCTAAGAGATTCTACAAAAAATCTTCTATGAAGCAAATTACTTTGCAACCTAAACACCAGAGTTCCTATAATAAAATCAATTTCTATGCCATGGTCTTAATTTCAGTTTACTTCATGTATTCATTCAACCTACAGCCCCTGAGCTTTATATTCAAGAAGTTCTCATACCAGCAGTTGTCCTCCATAAAGAGCCTTGTTCCCTTAACAGTGCTAGTATTTGCTCAGTGAAATACTGGTTCCTGCAAACTGTCAGAAAGGATCTGAACAACAACACACTCCGGTCTGACCAAAAAAAAAAAAAAAGTAAAAAAGCCTAAACAAGAACGAAAAGGACACATTTTCAAAACTGGGTGTTTTATTCTACACAAACCAGTTCCTGCTGATTCCATACTCCAAAGTTGAAAACCGTAACGTTTCACCAATTTACCAAAACGCTTGTATTTTTTCACCTCAGGTTTAAGCCAAATGTGTCTCAGCACTGGATCCCAAACTTTAATTTCCTTCTACTTTGGCTATTGTTATGCCAGCATTTCTAAATATTTACCCTTCCCAGATTCCTAAAATGGAAGAAGCCAGGGCTCTTTTGTAGTGCAGATGATTTGCACAGATCCCAAGCAGTGAAGAAATTCTCATGCTTTCGTGGGAGGGAAATGGATTTAGGGGACACTTTGCTCCTGACAGAGTAAAGTAATCTTTAATAAATTTAAATTGAAGAGTCTTTCTAATACAGAGGGATTATGCATATCTTCCCTATGTACAATGATAAACATTAAAGGTATTAGGAAACATTCCTTAAGAGAACTGCAGATGTACATTTCTTATAAAGTGTAGATGTGATTAAACAGCATCTAAAACTGGGAATGTTTAGCACTAAGCTACTGAAAAATTACTTTTCTGTATATGCCACTTCAATCTATTTTCTGAAAAATTAAACTGCCATTATAGATAAGGATTCAGTAAAAGCTTAATCAAAAATGTGACGGCAATACTAACAAAATGCAAGCATAAACAACATGAAAAAGGAAACTGAATCTTTTATGCCAACTGAATCTTTTGGAGTCTCCATAGGAGCAACTTAGTCCTTGGTAACAAAGAGGGAAGTCAGCCTGGTCTCTGCTGGCATCATACATTCAGCAAAGTGGACTACAAGAGAAATGCTCCATGTACTGTTTATTTATTAAATCAACCCTATAGCCTAAAAAGTCATGCTACAGTAAATCTAAAGGGGATGTAAATATGTAAGATACTATGGAGTCATCTGAGACAAAAGGAGTTTTCCTGTTTTCATAAGCACACACTGAGTTATATCTTCCTACTTAACAGAAATCTGTTGCTAAGGATAGACAGAAGACTACTTAAAACTTGCTAAAGCCATTGATTGTGTCATTTTAGCTGAAGCTGTGAATAAAAGTATCAATATATTATAGTATTCTTTATTTTGAAGTTGTCAAATTATGCACTCTAACTCAAGAAAATCCTTCCAGAAAATCTTCGTTAGCGCTGAGCCTCTTTTGTTATCAAAGTAAACATTTCTTTGTGTGTCTATTCCACCTGATAAAGTTGGATTTTGCCCCCTTAAGGATGCTGAAAACTTGGGGGATAAGAATCTAAATGAGATCATCATTCCCATATATTACAGAATTCCTTAAGAATCCATACAAGTGCATAGTAATTGAGAGAGGAATATAAAGAAACTTAAAATAAAAGTGCTTTTTGCACAGTGGGCAGCTACAGTTTCTCAGTACTGAACTCAGAACACATGGGCAAATCAAAAAGGAGGGAAGAAAACAGAGGCTGTCCCAATCTGCTTTGCAGTCTAAGGCAGCAAAATAACCAAGTCATAATTTTTAATAAAAACAGGACAAAAATACTTCAAAGGAATGGCCGCCAAACCCATTTCACACAGTTCCACCAGTCCATCAAAAGCAATCTCTCCTTATGCTCCTGGTACTGCACCATTCCTCCTCATTTTACATGGACCTTTGCTTCTTTCTCATCTCCTGCTTCTGTTTTTATCTCTTCTTGTCCTGAATTTTCCTAATTACAAAGCCTTCTAAATCCAAGGAATCAGAAACTTTGATGAATAATTTCTAGAAGCAGCAGTCTAGATAGGGAAGGGGAAATCTGCCTCTATCCTGCAGGCAATCTCCCTGTGTAGAATACTTGTCTGCATGAACACCACTTATCATTGCAAGAAGTTTAGATGTGCAGGACAGTTTGAACAAATAACCAAGGAGCTGCTGTGGGCACACAGGTTTCACAGACCGCATTAACCAGTTTCACTTTTTAATCATTGCAGTGACCTGCACTGCACTTGCACCTCACACGACACTCAAGAGCCAGTCACCATAATGTTCATTCATGAGGCGCTCCTTGAGTTCTCCAATTTAGGGTAAGATTATTTCCAAGCTATTTAACCCCTAAGGGAAACAAGATCCAAAGTTTTGTTCATGAGACTAGGGAGAAACTGTAATATTCAAAGTCTTCATTAAAATGACACTGTTTTTACAGACTGACTAAAAGAAAATACTTCAGAAAACCCTTTCTAAATGGTTCTAACTTAACTGCTAAGTTACAATACAGTTACATTTCACCAATTTCAGATCAAGCCAGGCAACTACTTTAAATTCTCAAAAGACCATTGAACAACCACAGAAGCTCCTACCTTTAGAAAATATTGAAAACCAGTGCTGGAACTTTAAACCTCTAAAATAGAACTTGAGAAAATAACAGTGGATATTGACAAATTGTAGGCACTTATTTTTCTTAACCTCTTTTTTTAATAGGTATAACAGTTGCTTTAGAGCTTTAGAAATCATAAGAAAAAATATAAACAATTGGTTACCTCTCACATTTAAAACTCATAGCTGAACAGTTAGGGTTTGATATATCAAGTAACACAGCTGCTGGCTTAAAAACCAGTAATGATGAGAAATTTTTAAGAAGATGAAAAAAAAACT
>VYZR01094701.1:6923-28619 GCA_013400675.1 Oxylabes madagascariensis
ACAAAGTGTTCATTTGTTTGTGCATAAGGGTGTACTCAGGATGGAATGACTGGATAACAAGGAGACCATATGCTGCTCTGACTATGTCAATAGTGCTTTTCTTACCAATTTTTTAAATCTGCTGTCAGCACTATCTTTCACTGTCCTAAAATATTGTTCTTGAAAGAAAAGAACTAAAATATTGGAAATATTACAGATGTTCCCATGTCCACTTACTTCAGCACTGGTGGGATGCGAAAAGAGCATGCCATTGAGTGGTCAATCACTCTTGCTCAAAATGCAGCCATTCTTTTTACCCCTGCTATTTGCACCATGAAAGAGAGTAGGCTAAGACAAGATTAGGAAGAACATCACTATTGTGAGGGTGGTGAGGCACTGGGACAGGTTACACAGAGAAGTTGTGGATGCCCCATCCTTGGAAACATTCAAGGGGCTTTGAGTAATCTGGTCTCGTGAAAGGTGTCCCTGCCTGTGGCAGGGGGATTGGATCTTCAAGGTCCCTTCCAATCCAATCATTCTATGATTCTATAACCCAGATCTTGCGCAGATCTCTTCTCTTCTCTGTCATGCAAACCTTGAGGTCAGTGTCAGCCCTCACAGCTCTCCCCCAGCTGTGCCATCTCCCTCCCACCATTGCTCCACCAGTTCCCCAGAGGCAGATGGCAGCAGGGCAGTGGACACAGGCTTTGCTCTGAAATTCTGAATTACAGCACTCAGATCACTGTTTCAGCCACTGAACATTGCCCCAGTTCTAAGAGAAGCCTCCTGCAGTGGCTTTGAGCTGAAGGCAGCCAGTCAGACAGCCTGTGCACTCTGCCCTTACAGACTGCAGGGTGCCAGCACACTGGTGTGATGGATGGAAGGGCTGCAAGAGTAAGCAGGAAAACTGCAAGAAAGGAGGTGAGATGTATCTCCCAAAATATCAGAATAAGATACTCACTCTCAGGTTATGAGACTACTCAAGCACATGGTAAATAAACAAGAAGAACAAACCCCTTTGCATTCCTACGGAAAAACAAATTTTGAACCTGTCTGTCTAAAGGGGAAAAGCTAATGTGCTCCCATGCTTCCTGTGCTTTCCTGGTTGGAATTATGACAATATTTATACCCGCTGTTAAGTGTGCAACAATTATTTCCATATGTACATAAATGTGGCTTATTTTTTGCACATTAATCTTTCACACTGCCTACATGCATTGTAGAGCTCAGATGTTTACCCAGCATTCAAATAAAACACAAAGGGGTAAAAAAAAAAACCTGTGTGGTTTGCTAGGCTTCCTTAAGAGGCAGCTGATTACATCTGCCTAATACTCAAACTTCATTTTTATTACTGAAATTCTGGGGATTTATGTAACCATCCTGCTTTTTTCCAAGGTCTACATTTTTGTCCAGCTAACTCAGTTCCCAGTGTCCCTATAAAATTAAGTGAAAATGAGAAATAAATTTTGATGCCTGTGGTTCCATTGGATTTTTTTATTATACTGTGGACAATATTAAGGGCTCTGGGAGAATCCCCACATTTTCTTCCTGAACTGAAGCCTGAAGATTTTGGGTTAAATAGATGAGTCTTTTCTTTTTGCTAAATGGTGGTGTTAAATCACAGTAAATACAAAATCTTGGTGCACTTCTGCAAAATATGAGACGGGTGCAAAGCACATTCAGTGCACCAACCCTGATGATTGAGTTGCAAAATGCAGTGGCTAAGTTGTACCTCACCCAGCCAACAAAAGCTGTCCGAGACGCACAGTGTCCATGTGTTTTGAGGGGACTTGGCACCATTCCTCACTTACCAGGTCAATTGTCCCTCTTCATCCCCTTGCACAAAGGTGCTGCCTCTCATGCCTCCATGCACACATTTTCTTGTCATGGGAAATTTTATTAGGAGCAGCTGTACCACTGGGAATGTTCTGATCACTGCTTTGCAAATGTATGGAAATGTGAGTAGTTTAGCAAGAGCTGGGACAGAGAAAAAACCCCAAAACATCAGAGATGGAGTAATCTCCAGCCATTCATGTGTCTGTAGAGTGTGTTTAGTCTTTTGGCATCTGAATATAGGGGGAAGGTGATTAATGGGGTTGTAAGGTGGTTCCCTGCAGGTATAACCCTGGCTTTGCACTGGTCTTCAACACCTGGTAATAAATGGTGGCTTTTAAATGCTAGATGTGCTAGTTTGTTTGTTCAGCAATTTCATGATCTGCTGTCATTTAAGTTATACTTGGTGTTTATTTTTCAGATGAACCTGACCTTTACAAGCAGAGCAGGATTTTAATTTTCTCTTCACCTCTGGGGAAGTCTGATAGATTAAGATTTTGATCCCAGCTGTAACCAAGGTGTCATGGCCAAGTATGATATTTACATGAAGGCCTGTGTTCAAACAGTAAAATATTCTTCTCAAAAGTGTTCAGATTAAGTGTGGCTAAATTACTGTCCATAATACACAGTAGATCAAGAACATACATCATCTGATTCAAGGTTCCTTACAAAATACAGACTGTTTCTGTGTGAATTTGACTTATGTGACTAATCAGGCAGGTGTCCATGAATTTACTCATATATAGATCATCCCTGTTCGTTAACGTCAGCAAACTCTGACTAATGCTTAGCTGAGTTTATCTTTATGGATCCAGCTCCAACGAAGAAATGTCAGCACTAAACCTATCACTCAACAAATTGCTTTATCATATTTGAATAACACAGTAGGCATAAATAATGAAGAGGGAAAGGACATTTGATTTTTTACACCTTTCATTGAATTATATCTCAAGCATTTAATTGAAGAGTCTAGTATTTATTAATCAAACAACAGTTTTGTTTATCAGGGAGTGTTTTGGCACATGCTTTTTTTGGGACAGGCAGTCACTGGATACCACTAGTTTTTGTTCCTTCCCACTCCCTACACTATAAAGTTCAGCAACCAAAAGTTCAGGCAGTTCCTCAATGAGCTGTTAGAAAGAATACATAGATTATGCAACCTTTGTTATTTGAATATTCCTAGGTTGGGGAAGAGTTACATTTCTATTTCCCTTATTTCTACTACATTTCCCTGAGCATTTCTCTGGGGTAAAAAAGGCAAAAACAAAAAAGTGCTGCTTTTTTCTTTAATGAACAACATCCCCCAGGGCCACTGGGAGGGGTCTGAGATGCAGAAACTGCTCAAGTCCCTTCAGGTTGCCCTGTGAAACTCTCCAGTGTCATTTTCCAGCCACGGCACTATCACCTCTAGCAAGATGAACCCCCTGGAATTACCTAGTCACAGACAAGCTATTATTCCCTTCCTTCTTTCTCCAGTTTTGTTAACCAAGATCAACACTTCAAAGCAATTTATTTTAACTTGTATCTTGTTTGATTCATACTTCACTTTTTCTATTAGTACAGTTGTAGCTCTTGTGAGTTTTCATAAATTACTAAATATGCAAAATGGAAATCCATAGTAAGACTTTCCTCTATCTGAAAAATCTTCAGCATGTCTTCAAAAATCTCCTATACTTTTTTCCTGTATTATTATTGGCCCAGTTCCATAAATATGTTTGGTTTTCTTACAAACACTGGAAAACTGAGTTTAATGAGATGTCTCAGAGATTTCTAGGCAGCAAAGATTCCAAAGGTATTGCAACCATTATTACTATCTCATACTGAATAATCAGAGAGGTAAAAAGTCAAACTGTCATATAGCTAAAATGCCTCACAGAGTGTCACTCTGTCACAGACTACATAAAAAATATAGATCAATCCATATTGTTTTTCTTTTCTTTCCAGACCACCCACTTGCTCTTTGTACTGGATTTCAGTTATTTTTGTTATCAACACTAAAATATTATACCTAAAGAAAGAAAGAAAAGACTACCTTTTAAAGAAAAGTCAACATTTACAAAAGGCCATATTTTTCTACTTATGAAGAGAAATATTTCTTCCCATGTTTGTATAATCATATTTCTCTGCAGCATATACAGTGACTTTAGGGACTCTGACTAAAGAAGTTTGGGACTGGATAAAAATAAACTTTGATGGGTTTTGCTGCAACCAGCTACTAAGTGGTTTGGGTTCTGTGGGGATTTTTTCCTCCTGTCAGCTTCTAATCTACATCATGAATCTGAAACATATGAGTAAATACTCCAAAACTTCCACTGTGTTCTTTGATGTTTGCAGCTCAAGAGGGTGTTCAACTCAGCATCTTGGAGGTGGTCTCTTACCCAGGGTGAGGGTAAGTAACACCCTCCACTTACAAGGGAAAACGATGGATTAACATTATGGGGGAAGGCTCCCATCTTCTTGCATTCCTTTTAAAGTCAATTTATATAGCATTTGGTTCAAGGCAGTACATCTCTGATCACAGCATTCCTGCTATGCAGCTGAGGATTATATGGGGCAAGGCAGAGAAGATAAATTCTTCTTGGGAATTATTCTTCACATTATTATCTCATCACCCAAGTTAAGGTATGATATTTTTTCTCAGTAGGAGGCTGTGGTACAGCTGTAAGAAAATACTCAGAGAACCAAATTAGCACTTGTTGTCATTTATGACTGACCTCCATTCCCTGAACTTTATCTTCAAATAATTAAATCAAACATCATTGCTAAGAGGCCAATGCCAGTATTTTTTGCATGGTGAGGACCACAACAGGCTTATGGGCTTAACTTGTCCAGACTAATGGGGAAGACTTTCAGTTGACTGAAGCTCCCCTTAAGTCATTAGAACAATGTCAATTTATCCTGGAGCAGGATTTGTCCTTGAATGTATGATGAATGATTCTCTTACTACAACTGTGTTCTCTTTCCCTTCTTAATTAAAAGCAAGTAATTAAAGAGAAGTGATCCTAATCACTTGGTTAGGAGACATGAAAGCAAAAATAACTGGAAATTAAAATATTCTGCCATGAAGGGTACAGCAACACTCTCTAATCATTTAAGGTTTTCCCCAGGATTATGGTCAGCTGCTTACCCAAGTGCCTCTCTTGTCCACTCCAGGTGAGCTGCACGGGGTTCAGTTGATATGATATGGGTATCTGCCTACTAAGAATCAAGGTAAAACCACAAGTTCCTTTTTCACTGGCTAATTGGTATTAAATACAGAGCTCTAATCAAATTGTAATGATATTTAGTTATAAGCCATTTGGGGCGATATTTGAACCAGCAACCTCATGGAACAAATAACATTCAGTATCCCGTGTTCTCCCATAATTGGCCAGGAAGGCTGAAGGAACCTGCTTCCCACAGACATGTAATCACATCCAGGAAACACACAGCCCAGAGCAAACAGCACTATGTTTTGCCACATTTGTCATCTGACACACTGTTTCCGCTAGCCAAGGCGAGCTGGTCAAGCCAGAATGCCAAGGGGAGCTCTTTGCATTTGCTCACATTGCTAAATATGCTGTCTGCTGCATTTCTCTGGTTAATCCTTTTCGTTCCAGCTGGGGAAGCAGCATAGTTGTTCTGGTTTCTAAGTCCCATATGATTCCACTACCATTTAGGCAAGTAAATGTCTCCGGGACGCCACCACTGGCATTATGAAAAGCCCCATGGGTGAGGAAGCAGTGGAATCCCTTTAGAGCTATCGGGGCACAAAACTTCAAAGCTGGCATGCCAAACATGGGATTTTCCACAGACCTCATAGGAGCTTTAGGAAACCAAGTTCCCTGTGCAGTCTGGAGGCACAGAGTTATCACTGAATTCCTTGTGCTGCCTTAGCCTTCACAGGCAGCAATTCAGTGGCTTATTGCTATGAAACTACTGAGTGACTGCAAGGAATGCAGCAACAAAATGTAGCAGAAGATTGGGCGAACAACCACTTAGTAAAGGTGTTGATAAATGCTTTCTGCAGGGTCTGAAATCTTTGTTAACTATTCTTTGCAAGAAAGACTTAACCTGCCAATTTATTTTAATAGCATTGTGTAAACAAAGGCAAAAAATCCCTCTCAGTCTTATATTTCTGTTTCTAACTTCCACTGACTCTCTTTTCCCTATCACAGACTTCTGTAACTTTACAGTAGTTCCTCAGTGTCTTGATGGTTGGAGTGGTTTACCACTGTACATGGGGTGGGCAGGCCGTTTTTCTGCCAGGTGACACAACTCTCCAAGTTCCACTGCCAGCCGTAAACCAGGCTCTCGGGTCTCACTGACGAGTGGAGCTCCACTTAGGCAGTGGAGCCCTTCCTTGGTACCCCACAGCAAGAACTGTGAGGGTGCTGCACAGGTGGTCAGACCAATCTCTCCCCAGCTCTGTGGAGGCACCACAAAGCAGCTGTGCCCATGATGTGCCCCAGCAGCTCCCCTGACACGGCGCTCCCTGGGCTGGGCAGCTGCTGTGGCCCACGGCGAGAGCCTGTCTCCGAGGGAGCCGCCGTGGTCACTCCTGCAGCCCCCCTTACAACACATCCGTGTTCTCAAGACCCTGAAATATGAACAGAAAGGAGGATTCTCTGTGAATTACAGAATGTGAAGAGTGACTCTGAAAAGAGAGGGATATATCAATTTTTAGCAATAGCTCTTTTGACTGAGTTTCTCCAGCTGTGAGATGGGGAGAAATGGATCAAGCCTACCACAATGTTTTGCTGTACTTGATTAAATGCCACCCTACAGAAATAGGTATAAGAAGGCAACAAAAAGCATTCTAGAGAATTGCTTAATGTGCAAACTGTTTATAAATAGGTTTGAGGTCTCACCAATCAAATTACCTTCCATTTGATTCTTTGATACCATTTTCCTTCCTTTACATCGTTTCTATGCAAATTCTGCCTCAGATAAAAACAGATGGTAATTGAATTAGAAAAACCAAGACATATCATCATCTGTTTTATATCTTCTGGGCTAAAATCTTCAGATCTACTTAGGAAAAAGCTTCTTTTAGTTTCAAAGGTCGTCTTCAAAAAGACACACAATAATGTATTATAGGCAAAGTCCTAAGAATAGGAGTCCACAGCCTCGCTGGAATTTTAATTGTCAATTGAGTAATGGTCCAGACTGCAAGTCTCCAGGACACAACTTTATATAAGTGGAATTTGGCTCACTGATCTATACTGAAACCTTCTGTATACTTTATTGAAGTACATGGGCACTTATACCCAAAGAACTGCACCATTAGCCCAGTTACCTCCAAGATGATACTTTCTTAGGTAACAGCAATAAAAGCAGAAATCAGGGAGAAGAAACAAATTGCATTAAAAATAACTGAACAGCAGACTGCCTAGGCTGAGTTATCTGAATTGCAAGGTAAGTCAGTCACCATCCAACCTGCACTTGGGAGTCAGGGACACGGGTGATGGCCAGTCTTGTGATAACAGCCACAACTCACACATTGCTGAAAGTAATCGTAAATACTACCATTAAAGACTGCCATAAGCCTTCAGTAAATACGAAGAGAAATAATGAAGAGAGGTAGCAAAGGGAAACTGACCCTGTGCAGAGCCTAAAATTGAATGAATTGCTAAAATTCATTCTTTTGCTGAGCTTATACATTGAGGAAGATGTGGGAATACAAGAGGGAGCACAGAAAATGTTTTTAACTTATCCAGCTTCTCAAAGAGACATGACACACCATAAAAAAGATTTATGGTTGTCTAGGGAGAAACAGAGTACAGGTTTATTCATGCTGGAAAAGACAAGGTTTGAGAGTTAAGGTTAGATATATGTGACTATTTATATTTGGAAACAGCCTGTAAGGGAAGAAGGAACTTATTACCAAACGCACAAATCAGATTCCCAAACACAGGTAGCAAGTCATATCCTGAGATGCCACCGGGCATTCAGCCAGGTCTCCAGATGGCGTGGAGGACTCTGATGTCCTGCAGCCACAGCAATCAGAGATCAGCCAGGACTCTGCCTGTCCCAGATTCCCAAGGACACCTCCTATGGGACCTCACCTTAACAGGGTTCAGTGTGAGATCAGACCCTGCTCTGGAGGAGTAGGATTATCTGCTCTGAGGAGAAAACCCCAGTGGACAGAGTTGAAAGCTGGACGGTCGGTGCACTCACCCAGCCTCTCTTCTATGTGGCCAGGACTCCCTCTGTTACAGATCCCCTCCCTGTACACAGCTTGGACATACCCACAGTATTCCTCTGATACCCAGTGCTATACTCTAATAGTGGTCAAAATCAGACCTCAACGTTCAGGGCCTCACTCACCTCCTGGGGGGCTCAGGAAGGTGATTTTGTGGTGCACAATGATAGAGCCACTTGATAAAGAGACCCAGATGTGGACCAGGATCCCACCACAATAGACGTGGTACAGCATGGACTGAAAATGCCGTGAACATGGCTCAGTGTGTCAGACTTTCACCCCTCACTTCAAGGGCTGTGATAAAGTACCACTGACTGATTAAACCTGCTGTATGTCTTAGTTATCTGCTCAGAGCATAGTCATGTCAGATTTAGGATCAAAAATTAATTTTCTTCAGCTTATACTAAAAAGGATCAGAGATCTCATCTGCTTTCACCTTCAGGCATATGATTTCATCTATAATGTCTTAAAAGCTTCAGTCCAAAGTCTTCCGTTTAAAGTCTTCAGACTAAATTGGAAACAAGTAGGTGAAATTTTTGAAGTTCCTTATATAAAGGGAGTATAAATAAACTGTTAAACTACTCTTTCTTCTTCACTTCAATCTCTATGGAATCAGTAAATCCATGGAGCATAAGAAAATTGAGATTGAAGAAAGGCAGGAGAGGCAAAATGCAATTCAAAGTCTAAAACTACAAAGAGAATAATATCAGCCATGTGTCCTCCCAGAATTCAAAGCAAATGAATAAATACTCCTGAATTTTCAGCAGAGAGGACACTGGATGTGGATGGGACAGATTAGCAACTCTTAATCTGGGACACTATTAATCTGGGACACCAAGTATATATATTTTCACACAGCCAGTGCAAGTTATCTCTACGCTCCAAAGGGAATCCACTCAGTGCAGTAGGACCACCTGCAGATGGGAAATCAAGACTTCATCAGCCCAAGTGCCAAGTTTTGAAGTTCATATCTGAAAGGAGAACTTTCCTTCATGCATTCAGAAATGCATAAACATGGAGAAAACATCTTGCATCATGACCATCTGGGATTTTAAAATAATTATTTCCATCTCTCTGTGGTTTTTTTTATGTTGACCACTGACCACCAACTGCTTAATTCAATACCACTGATATCAGTAGAAATCTAATCACTAGACCACAAAGAGTAGGCATACTCTGGATTCCTCTTTTTTCCTTGTAGGCATTTTGTTTCTTGTGTTCTGACGTTTTCCTTTGGCCCCATAGCCCTCTTGGCACAAAAAGAAAGATATGTTAATCTTATTGCAGTATTGCTAAAGAAGCCCAGTCATGAATTAGGATCTCATTGCACCAGGCTCTATATAAACACAGAATGAAATGTTGATACCTAAATTAGGCTTTTGGTTGGAAGCTATTTACAATCTTGACTGTAAAAGGATTAGCTTCACCTAAATGGCATGGAACAGTGAGAGGTATATCTGTGCAATTGTCTCATTGTTACAGCATCAAGCACATTTGATTTGAAAAGGCCTGTGAATGCATGCCACAATCTGAGCATTACACAGCCTTGTAATGCATGTGGGCCATGGGACAAATCCCTCAGCACACCCAAGGCTTGTGATTTTCTTATGGCCAAATCCTGTTTGCATAATTTCCTTCTTTTATTTTAGGATTAGAACTTCTGCTCTTCAGAAAAAATAGATTTTTATGCCTCCCTTTTGAATTCTTTTGGGTATGAATTACCTGGTATGTTCTCCACAGCTCACTGCTGCACTGGAATGCCGTGTGTGAGCCAAAGAGTTTTGTTTAAATGCTTTGTGAATTGCCCCAGCGCTTTATTTCCCCAAAACACAGTCTTGCATCCCAAAGAGCACACTGATCCTCAGCTGTGTGGACTTTTTTGTAGAATGAAGCAGAATGTAATACATATTCCCAGAGGTAGGGTAGAAAGAGAAAATTCAATATCTAATACTTAATTTTTAGATTTTTCAAAATATTTATCAAAAAGTTCTTTTCAATGCATCATGCAATGGGAATTGCCTATGCTTTAATGCATTAAAAGTATGTTGTCCTAGTACTTTGCTTTTTCTAGTTTCTGGCTTCTTTGAGATGCTAGCAGAACAACAGATGGCAAACCTTGCAGTCCCATTTTCTGTCAATGGAATTTAGGGCACACTGAAGTGATTAAACAATCCAGTTGAGGAGATATCCCAAAATGACAGCCTCAATGCTGAACTCTGCGCTGTGACTGTAAAATAGACAAAGCCTTACTTGTAACCCTCAGCTCTGAGCCCCTCAATTCAAATCTGCTCATCTAAGAGGAGATGGGATATGGAAAGAGGGAAAGAGNAACAACAGATGGCAAACCTTGCAGTCCCATTTTCTGTCAATGGAATTTAGGGCACACTGAAGTGATTAAACAATCCAGTTGAGGAGATATCCCAAAATGACAGCCTCAATGCTGAACTCTGCGCTGTGACTGTAAAATAGACAAAGCCTTACTTGTAATCCTCAGCTCTGATCCCCTCAATTCAAATCTGCTCATCTAAGAGGAGATGGGATATGGAAAGAGGGAAAGAGATTTCATTATAGGAGGTACTAGTGCTATAACAACAATAACAAATACAAGAATTTCTAAGTGTCATGAAACTCCATTTCAGAAACAGGCAGGTGAAACAATACAAGTTTGCCAAAACCAGACATCTATCAGTTCTCCCCAAAACGCACAGAGCAGGCATGAGTCTCCCAAGGAAAACTCATGGCCCTACTTCTAAATAGTTTCAGGTGTGCATGATAAGAGCCAGAAATACCAGAGAAGGAGGGCAGGAAAGACACACCAGATACAAACAGGTGTAGTGTGTTATCTGGTTTAAATGCTGACAGAAGTCTAGGATTAAGAGCTAGCTGTGATTGATTTGTGAATGTCAATGTATTTCTACAGTCACGTTTTTCAGATGATGCTGCTCGTGAAATACCTTCCGGCTGTTCTGTAGCACCAAAGAAATGTGAAGAAAAATTACACAACCCAGTACCGAGTCAGTACTGGAGACACACAGGAACTCTGATAATTTCCTGTTCCCATAGGAGAAATAAAGAGGGAGGACAGAAAGAAAAACCAGTGCCCTGGTAAGATGTGACTGGCTGCCAGGTCACTCAGACAAGGCCTTTGCTGAAGCTGATTTCCATAGCTAAGGGGAACAGCTCTAATCTCATGTTTTGAGAAAAATGGGACTGGACCTGCAGGTAAACATTTTGTCTAGATCCTTATTATCCTCAGGCTGTTAAAATAAAAGCCTTATTTAGAAACATTTGTGTCACAAAGGCAATAAATCATGAACAAGTGTGTAGACAAAAGCGGGCACACAGGAAAGACCTGGGAGAATGCTGGAAAGGTATAAGAAGCCCATCTTGGTGTCTGCTGGGACAAAGAAAGGTAGCATAAAAAAGGATAGATCCACAGTTCAGCCCCAAGGCACAGGTGAACAGATGAGTTTCTATCACTCTTTGAACTCTTTGACCAAGAACTTTTCTCCGTAAAGAAATATTTCCCTATTTGATCTGTCCCATGTTCCGTTCATAAATTCCGCATCAAAGAAAGTGTCTAGATCCCACATTGTCTTCTCTCTGCCAAGAGGAACATCTTATGGGACTCGTGTTATTGGTTAGGCACTTGGGTCAAAAAGGAATTTTATAATACTGAGGTTCTGGGAATGTTTTTCAAACACTGTATGCCTATCCTATGTGCCAGACTGTCATACTAATTGCCCCTCCTATGCCATTAACACGTGTGTTCTTAAGCTTCAAATCCCCTTTACCTGCTAAAATAAATAAATGCAATAAATAGTTTCCTCTGTAAATTTTTTTCAAGCATTTTCTGTTTGCTTTTTAACAAAATCAGGCTGAAATGTAGCATAAAGGTACTAAGCCAGATGCAAAATGCTTTGTACTTGAAGTAAGAAGAGTTCGTGATGACACCTGCGTCTCTAAAACATTTAGTAGATTTCTGGCTTTTTCCAAATGAATTCTCCAGACCATTTCTATTGAGGTTAATTTCCAATGTACCCAACATCACTGTTACTAGGCATCATTAACAATATATGTCTAGGAGAGGCCATTCATTTGTCTTAGCTAAATAGTAATAAGAAGAATGTGCATCTCCAACAAATGTTTGGAAATGTCTCTTCTCATGGTGGTAACAGATTGCAGAAAAACACAACACTTGGGCAGTTTTATTGTAGCAATCAACTTAACTTGCTAGGAGATAGATTATAGCTTGTGAAAAAAAACCATTGATTGGGCTGATGAGGTTAGAAAATTGGAAGAGATTTCCAGCCTTGCTTAGAATGGGGATTAGCAGTGAATTACAACCTGATTTACGGAGTTGTTTGTTGATACCTACAAGATTCACTGAGCACTTCTGAAAACAGCCCTGCACAGAGCAGAAGGAGCAAAGAAGAAAAGGTTTACTAAGTAAATGTCAGTCGTGAGAAATGTCAGAATGAAAGAAAGTTTGAAAATGTTGCCCCAAATTATTTGATCAAGCCCACATAGTGTGTGAGTGAGCAAAGGATTAAAGCTAGAACTCATGGCCACACCTCCCCAATGCCATCATGCCCAGTGGACTCAGCCTGAGACTTCTGGGAGAAACTTAGCTTAGCACAAGAATCTGGCTATTGGAATGCTCCTGGTTCCCAAAGCGAAGCGAGAAGGAGGTGAGTCCAATCCTAAATTCACTTTGGAGTAAGGTGTTTTGTGGGAAATCAATCACTGGGAAATTCCAGGTGGGGAGAAGGATTTTTCATGCTAAGGAGTGTAAGTCTATCTGGATGCCTGGGTGATGTGTTCTGGAAATCTGCCATGCAGCAGATTCCTGCCCTAGGTGAGAAGACAAATCTCAGCAAGTAATCCATAATATGTGCCGTGAACAGTGAGAGACAGAAACATTTTGTAAGCAGTTAATTTTATGGGATGATGTTACAGTGTTATGCCTAAAGGCAAGGGTACACAACACTTCTTCCAGCTCACTAACAAGCTGGATGTAGGAGCTTTCACTATGTAGCAGTACGCCAGGGAGGAAACAGGGATGAAAACAATCAAGGAAAATACCAAGAGAGAAATATGTCATTTTGGCAAAATATATTCTGCAGTATTTTTTATGGATTTCAACAAAATACTAGAGTGGATTAAATTCTGTGAAAAATCATTGAAGGCCAGATTTCTAATCTTTAGCAGGACAGGGACAAAGAATGAAATTTTCATCTTTAGGCTCTATACATGTGTTTTGTTCACGAGATATGTAATTTAACCCACAAACTTTTTTTCCAAATTTATGAGGAGCATTCACTTTCCATTGTCAAAAATAAGGGAATAGAAATTTCAGTATTATCTGGTTTATGTTAGAACCTTTAAGAGTTAGAACTCTTCTCATTTAAAACTACATTTAATTTCAACTGTGTATTTTAGATCCTAAAAGTCTTTGGAAAATCACAACTGAATTGAATAATGTAAAGTGGAATATGCTTCCATGATGTGGTTTTGGTCAACAAACACTACATTGAGTTTTTCCCTTAGATGATGGAGTGCTTCTAAAATACTTGAAAAGTTCTAAGTTGACAGCATCATTGAACTAAAAAAAATCAGCATATAAGGCATTTCTTAGACCATTATGTAAAAATTTGTGAAGAAGAGCCCCTAGAGAGGAATAATGGGCTGCACTGCACAGCAGACCAGTGTTTGTCACACAGAGTTTCATTATTTTTGCCTCCTGAAGTTGTGTCCATCTGTGATTTTTGTACAGTGTTCATTATTGTGGAATATAAGCAACCACAGCATGTTTATGAAAAGATTGCCATTGTTTTGACTTCAACATGGAGACTGAATTTTAGGCTCAAATCTTGCTCCTTTTGAATTGAAAAGAAGAACAGAATTCATTTAGACAAAACCAACCCTCTTTTATATTGTTCCCAGATTATAGAAGCACTGAATACAATTAATTGTATCAGACAATTTAATTTAACTTTGGAATATGGAATTAATGTGGAAAATGGTCCAAACGGAAGATGTTTAAACAAAACCAAAAAAGAAGTGTTAGGAGTACATTACATAAGAACATAAGAATAGTTTAACTGCATGAATCTGGAGGTCAGTCTCATTTGCAGTATAACACCAAAATGTGGTCTGCCATGCTGAGTACTCTCATCATTTTGCCAGCCAGTGACAGCAAGGAAGAAATGCCAGGGTTTGGCCTCATGCTTGGCAGAGGTGCACACTTCTTGACAGCAGATGTAAAAAGTAAAACAGGTACTATAGCCCACTTATGATTACTCAGAGGGAACAACATTAAGTAGATTAATGAGAATCTGAACTAGGATGAACTTCTTGAAGTTTCAGTGAAACTAAACCAGACAGCTTCACTCTGACACATCTTACATGACAGTGCTCTGTCTCAGTTTACAATATTGAAAAGAAATTAAAACCCCAACCACATCTAAATGCTATCCTATTCTGAAATGTATTTTTATTAAAATAGAAGGTGCATCCGGATTGTTCTTTATATTCTGTCTCCTATTACCACGCATGCACAGTTCCCAAATCCATCCAAACCACTTGCTATGTTTTTTTAACATCTCTGTCCCTACACTGGAGAAACAGAGATTTTTGAAGGCTGTGAGCACAACTGCTCTTTTCACTCAATGGAGGAAATGTCCACCGTCATTCTGTTGATGTACAAAGTTTATCTAACATGCAGATTGTGCTGAATTTTGCAAATGTTTGTTCATCATGAAAATAAATCATCTTTCAGAGAAGCTTAATGATGTGAAGAGCTGAAGGCCACTCACTTCTCTGTGAATGAGACCATTACTGAAGACAACATACGAGCTGGAGGTGGTGCTGTGCAGCGCCAGGAATTGGGCTTGGTGGTCTTTGAGGGTCGCTTCCAACTCTGCCTTATTCTGTGATTCTGCAAAGCTGGATATTCTTGCTGTTGTGCTAGGGGCAAGCAGAGGAACCACTTGCTCATTCCAGATCTCAGAGCTCATTTTTACCTTCCTAAATTCACATATACTATATTTACATGTTACCTACATGGGGATTTACAAGTAGGCATGAAGACCAACTGTGGCAGCAGTTTCAGTTCCTACATTTGCAGGCAGCTACTCTCACCTCCAGGGAACCTGGCTGCTCCATTTGTTCCTGCTGTCACCTGAAAATACACCTGCAGCTGGGTTTCCACTCTGTACCAAAACCACCTGGTTTGGGTACATACTTGCAGAAGAGTGATGGGAAAGTTGCATTACCGCAGAATTTTTTTATCTAAACGCTATCTAAGAAAGCAAAAAAAGTGTATTTCTATGAGCCTACAGTGGAAAAAATAGCATTTGTTAAAAATCACACCGTAGTTACAACCCTTTTGTTTTGTCCTTCATTTTCCAAATATACACCTCTCTTTAGATATTTGCAGAGTACAGGGGAAAGGAACGCAGCCCAGCAGCTCTCCTCATTATATAAGAAATCATTTATTCATAGTTAAAGTAAGTGCTACATTTTGCTGTGTGGTGAAAACTAAGCATAGCTAATTTCAGATTTTTACAGCTTTTCAACACGAGCATGGTAAAATGCCATATGGCGCTCTTGTAACTGGGCAAAGTCTCCAAAATCAGCGTGATTCCGTTTCTAACCCCGTGGAGAGGGGCGCACGTGCAGGGCCCGGTCCCTGTGTGCGATGGCCCCGTGGAGCGGCCCCGGAGCCGCGCCCCGAGCCCGCTGCCGCCCGCCCCAAGGGATTCAGCCCGGGAACCGCAGGCAGCCTTCGCAGGCTCCGTGTGCGAAGAGCAAATGTCAGAGAATGGAATTTGACCCAATTCATGAAACCGTCTTCTCTGCCTCTTGCTGCCCTCTGCTGTCACACGCCGAGGTGGCTCGGAGAGGGCTGCGGATTCACAGCAAGGCTGGTCACTGCGAGCGCCAAGGTCTGCCAGGGGGGAAAACCCCACAGCTGAAGGGCAGCCACGCAGGCAGGGCAAACCAACCATAGAGGCTGTAAACTGAATCACTGTGAAACAACTCTGAAGTTTCTCCTGTGTGGGAATCTACTCATGCTTTGTTGGTGTGGGACTACAGGGTGATGTTGGTCCTGTGCGCTGATCTGGAAAGGGAGAACGCACAGCAGCCAAGGGACCTGTAGGGTCTTGGCTTTTCATATAAAAACCTACGTCACAATTGCAATGGTTTCAAACGTTTTTAACGTAGCATATAAGTGAATCCAAGTTCAGGTCACAATACTTTTGTCTTTAGCACTATAATGTGCTGGGTCTCTTAGGTCAGCCACCTCTTTCTAAAAATGCACTCTTTCTGCAGTAACAAACGTCTAGCCAGAGCAGAGTGGAGACTACAGTGATATTTCTCAAACACTTTTCCAAATGTGTGAATGTACTGAGAGACTATCTATTTGAACACCTGTGGACCCAGTGTGAGCTCTCTTGCCCCTCTGGCCAGCCCGTGATGTTGCTTAGAGTCATGTCACCAAAGTGCACCCAGTGGACACTGAGAAGCAGAAGAGACCACCCGAGGGCAACCACAACCCCGGCATGCTGTTGGTTCATTCCCCCACGTTTGCTTCAGGTGCCACTTGTTCTTCACACTTCTTTAACAACGACTTGCATGAAGATCTGAGTGACTTCGCAACAAGATTTGTGTTTCTTTAAATGCTTATTTTGATACCTGCTCTGTTACATGGACTGCAAAGCACTGTTGAGCCAGTCTGTCCTGCAGAAAATACAGGTAGCATTGAAAATCTTGGTGCAATTGCAGCTCTAAATGCAACATTATTGTCGTCTGTAACTTGATTGTGTCAGGGTTTTGCCAGATAAAAAAACATGGTGGTGGTGGATTGTAACTAGAGCTACAGCATGCTCCGGTGGACAGTCTCCCTGGCAGACTTCCCACTGCTGTTCCTCTATTATATATCCTACCTCACTGATATTTCTAACTGTGAAAATGGCATTGGCAAATAAGAGTCTTACAGCTGCACCTGCAGATCACCACACATGAAAACGTTCTCAAAAACAGATGATGAGTCTCTAACTCTTATGCAATGACCTAGAAAAGTCTTTTTTTTTTTTTCTCAAAACTTGGAATAGGCCCTGATATAATTCTGTAAAGTGGTTTAGGGCAAGGAAATATTTATTTTACAACACTACAGAGTGTTGACAGCTTGTTCTTTGACAGTTTGTTCTCAGGCATTCCTCAGAAAAGGTGGGAGTTTTACAAGAAGGAAAGAATACCTGCAAGAAGGCCACTCCCATCCTGGAGTGTTAGTTGGATGCCAATAAACTACTCTTTCAGCCCCAGACCTTGGTTTTAAAGGCACTACAGAAAATTGGGTGCAGCCCTCAAGGCACTGGAGCACTCCTGTCAAAATTCCACTCACTTTTTTTTCTGCCGATGTCAATTAGAACCATGACAATGGGAGAGAGAGAGATTGGGTGGTGAGGAGTATGATTTGTCACCTGGACTGTAAGTTCAGAGGAGAAAACTTAAAAATCAAAAGTGCTTGTACCATCATGAAATGCCTGATGAAGGATGATGGGGGAAACTAAGAGAAGAAGGTAGGTTAAACCTGAAATTCAAGAAAGCTGGTGAAGAAGCTTCATGGAAGAGAAATAAACATGCACTCTGAGGGCATACTTGCCTTCAGACCCGGGAAAGCTACCTCAGTTTCCCCAATATCTCTATTTCTCTGATGAAAGTAACTACTGTTTACATATCTGGCAAGAGCAGTGTTCCAGCCCACATATCATTTTTTTGCCTGAAACGTAAAAAGGGATTTTCTGAAAACAAAACAAAAACAGAATCAACTTCGAAATGTTCAAGAAGCACCTCAGAAAACTGAGAAAGACATCCAATTTTCACCCAGGACATTGACTAGCATGCAATGAAGGAGGCATATGACATATGCCACCTTAATCAAGGCAATATTGAGCCATGGCTTATTGGTTCATTTGCCAGCAGTGAATGAGGCAAGGTTGTCCGGGGAAAGGAAAAATTACCCTTATATCATAATGTCTATAATACCTAAGAGAATTGAATTGCTATTACATATTTAATCTGGCATTTTCTCACTTTTGATGGTAGAATTTTGCAGCCTGAGTTATAATCCTTTCCTGTATCTCATTTAGTAAGCAATAAATATACAGGAGAAGATTTTAATTGGAGCTCTTGGCATTTCAGGTCTGAAAGGAAGGGAGGTGGATGAGATTTCCTCTAAAGCTTTGCTATTCTGAAGTCAAATGAGCAAAATAAAACCAGTAAATGCAAATGTAAATAGAGACAGTCCCACCTTTGGAGCTTAGGCACTTTTTAATGTCTGAATAATGCTTAGCACAAAGTAGCCCTGGCCTTTAAACAATGCTACAATACAAATACATAATAAATATTTGAATTAAAAACACTACCTTGACATATTACTTTCCATAAGAGTTTGTTTTATGTACAGTCTCATTCTTCAGTTTGGGTTTCCTATTGCTTCTGGAGTGTGCTGTTGTGTTTCTTTAGCCCAGGCAAGAGGGACCCTATACAAAAATACACAACAAAAGAATCTTGCAAACAGAGCACTGGGTCCAGGCATAGCCACTGACACTTGCACATGAATCATTGAGATCATTAGCCAGCCAGCTCTTCCTATCAATGAAGGTAAGTTGCTGTGCAGAATTTACTGTCAGTCAGGTCTTCCTGGCATGTGCATCTCTATGAAACAAGAATGAGGTCAGCCAAGGTATCTATTTACAGCATTACTAGAAAGGTAATAAAACAGAATAAAGATGGCATAGGGAGTCATTTATTTTAACAAGTAAATTTTTAAACACACATGGAAGGGCATTTCAGCTTGAATTTCTAATATCATGTTATTCTGGACTGTTTTATGACCACTCATATTCATTCTGTTGCTTGAAGGGTTTTGGCTCAGAAAGCAATTTGGTTTTAGTATTGCTATTTATACATATAAACCTGCAATGCATAATTCATGCTAAAAGCAATGAGACTGTGCTTTCACACAGATTCAAGACTTATGTATTACATATCATGTTGCTAAGTTAAAAGGTAAGAAAAGATTTTGGGATGGAAAGAAATGAGGAGGGACATGGGTTCCTCTTTTTCTCATGTTATGAAACAGATAAAATTCACACCATTTAAGAAGTAAATTAAATCATCAAGGCAAAACATGAAACTGTCTTACAACATGCTGAGACTTGTCTGGAAGAGTTACTAAATTACAAATACTAAAGGCTTCAGTGAATCCATTGTTTGCTTGTTTTTATTGAAATGACAAGAAATGGAAAAGCTGATGCATAAATACATAATCATGCTATGTCACTGTATTGATGAAAATCTAGTAGGAAAATGGGGGGGGTTTTTTTCTATAAGGAACATAGAAAGGTTTTTTGGTTTGTTTTTTGTTTGTTTGTTTGTTGTTTTTTTTTTTCCCAAGCCTCCCCAGCTGAAGTGGATCAATTTATTTTCAGACCGTGGACATATGAATATACTTTCTTAGCCTAGTACTCAGCCAAGAAAATTTGTGCATGGGACTTAAGCTTTTTTCTTCAAGCTTTGGTAAACTGACAATAAAGCTTGAAATAACTGTTGCAAAAAGTGATGATCACTGGGAGCATCAGTGTTGCCACGTGCAGTGCCTGAGCATGATCTTGGACAGCAAGGAGGGGGTCAAACTCTTGGCCAGCAATCTACAGCTTGAGTGGTGAATGCAAGCCAAAGCTGTAAAACACATTTTTTCATGGTGCAGTATCATGCTTCAGACATGCCCCACCCCGGATGCTTCCAGCAGCCAGCACATGCCTGGGAATCACAACTGGGTTGGTGCAGCTCCAAAGGTGCCAAGCCCATGCCTGTGGGAACTTTGGGCTCAGTGCAAGCACAGAGGACAGGAGGCAGGCACAGGGCTGCCTGGCTACTTCACTTTAAATGCTACTGCATACTGCAAAAATACTTCTTAAGGCAGTATGTCCTTCAACACAGGATGCAAAAGTTCTGTTTATGGGCAGATTTCCATTATCACTCTTCTTTTTATTTAAATGCCCCAACCCCCCAAATTCTCCTTTGGAGTATGATCCTTTATATATCTGGTCCCAGTTTAGGGATGAACTGTGCATGGTATATGGAAATTGTTGGAAAACTCCCTTCAGCTATTTTTGACGTATAGCAGTGTAAAACGGTGCCCTCCACTCCTCCCATGCTCATATACATTTTTTTCAATTTAATTCCATTTCTCTCCCCTCAGTTGCTGAGTGTCTGTGACAAAAAAAAGAAAAAACAAAACACCAGAACAATAGTTTCTCACCAACTTCTCCAAGGACTTCTCATAGCAAAGCCAAGCTAAGATAAGAGGGAGTGCAATGGAACAAATCTTACATCAGTCGTCTTTAATAAAATCAGAAGATTACACACGACGGGGGGGGGGGGAAAGAAAGGGGAAAATAACACNCAGAAAATTTCCCACGGGGGGGGGGGGGGGAAAGAAAGGTGAACATAACACAGTTCTTTAAGTTTTTATCATTACATTTGTGTGAATGTTTTTCTGTTTAAGAAACAGCTTTTTTAGTTGTACTCTGCCAGCTTATTTTGATTTTGCTATGATTGATAAAAAGGAAGAATTCCAGAAATGTTTTTTTCCTTAACTAGCATTTAACAGAGACAGAAAGCAAACCTTTGTTCCACATCTTCTTCTTTGTTTCTCTGTTTACCAGTAAAGCTTATCTTTAATCTTCAACAGCTTTGGAATGATGGAGGAAAGTTGCTTTGATGGCATCTTAAAATAAGGCACACATGTGAAAGCAGATCACTGGTCCAAAATAAGCTTGTTGATCTCACATATATTAGTGTAAAACTGTAATTCCTCTAGACTCACACCAATGTTTCAGAGATCAGCACCTGGCCTAAAAGACTTAAGCATTACATTTTTGGAGCTTGATGTTGATGCTGGCTACAGTTTGGTTTAATTTAATGAAAAAAAGATACTGTTTCAACAGCTGGAGAATCAACTCCAGACAAAGCATATATGACGTTGTGATTGCACTAGATTATATAGAGGAAATCAGTTGCAATGCTGTTCTGGAGGTGAAAATCCACTTCATACAGTTTTGGCTCCAAGACACAGCCTTCCACTTTATCTCAAAATTGCACAGAGCCTACAAAAATGCCAGCATCCTTCAATGTCACCCAGATGAGCAATTTCAGAGGAAAGCTAACCCTAAAACCACAGCAGAGGAATCCAAGAGGGAGAAAGCCAGACAAGGTTCAAGGATGGCTGGAAAACACTTGCCCTGTGGGTGTTATTTGGAAACATGGTCCCCCAAGTATTGACTGCCTAATTCCACCATGGGGATCAGATAGGATGAAGAGTTTTATCAGCTGAAAAATTAATTGCTGTCTAATAAGGGAGAACAGGGTCAATAGCCATTTGTCTTCATTTCCTTTCTGTAGCACTCACGCTCATTAGTTAGCTTCTAAATCTTCCTCTCCTTCCAAATTTGTTTACAGCAGCAGAGATCCAGTAAAACACCAGAACGGGCATACTAAAAACAGGCTTGCCAAAAGCACTCTCATGCTAACAACACACACATTTTCAGTCACATATTTGTATTGTCAAGGCCTTAATTCTTCATTGGGTTTTTTTTTTTGGGGGGGGTTGTTTGTTTGTTTGGGGT
>VYZR01094707.1:0-25137 GCA_013400675.1 Oxylabes madagascariensis
GTCCTGTCACTACATGCCCTTGGAAAAAAAATCCCTTTCCATCTTTCTTATAAGATGATTTCCTGAGTAACATCTTATTCTCACTTTCTTACTCGTTTCTTACCTCATATATATCTGTTTTTTTCTTCCCAAAGGTCAAAAGGCTTTGCTTTAAGGATTCAAGGATGTGGTCAAAACCACTCTCACACTTTTTGAAGTGGTCCTTCAGTGTTCCCTGAGGAAAAGAAAGAGAAAAAGGGCACACATGTAGAGACACCAGACAAACAACAGACACAGATTATTGTGCATTTGCTCTTTCTGCTCTTGGAAACAGATTTCTCCACAAACTGCAGCATCCTGTGCCTTTATTTCAGAGGAAGTCAAAACATGAAAGAAGGAAACAATTCCAACTCAGGAAGGATGTACTAAGTTCTTAAGCCCAAACCTGGAAGACTGAAAACCCGATCCCTAGGCCTCCTGTTCCCCTCCAGGGCTGCCCATGCTCCCTCAGAACCACCCCCAGTACCCATGTAGATGTGTGGGCCCATGGGACAGGCTGGCAATGAGCTCCTGAGACCAAAACTGCACAGTGTAGCCAGAGTTCCTCTTGTCATTTTCCTTTTGCTGCCTCCAGCATGCCCGAGGGAGCCTGTGAAAATGAGGCTGAAGATGCTCAGGGGAGCTTCCCAGGGAAATGCACAGGATCACACACTGTTAGGAGCCTGGAATTCTGTATTTTTCAGAACAAGGGTGAAGGGTGTCTGGGCTAATAGGCTGATATTAGAAAGTGTGAAGAGAGGGGACCTTATCTCAGGGGAGGGACACATTTCTGGTCAGCCTTCTTTACATCCTGACTACCCAGCACAACCCTGGGCTCTGTGAGTTATCACTGTCCTGGGAAAATGCCTAGCTGCTGGGAATGAATAGGTACCAGGTGAAATTCAACTTTTGGGGTCTGGACAGCACAACAGCAAACACTGCAAACAGTGAAACTGGGGTCCCAAAACTGGAAAAGGTGAAGCTGTCCATATACAGATGCTGACAAGGCAGAGGAGAGTACTAAACTTGAAGGTCAGACCATGGCTTCACCTTTTCCAGATCAGGACATGAGAGAGGGAAGTGCATGCCAGCCATATGGTCTGTAAATAGTCAGAATTAAAATGGGTCTTCTGTACCTTGACTTCAGAACTGATGGTCTGCAGAAAATGCTCCATAATGTCATCTTCTATCCTGTGTAGAAATCCATTTACCTTAAAATTCTGGTCACTGCTGACACTGTAAATATATGTTAGCTTATGCCAGACAGTTCTGTTAAAAAAAATAAAATATGGAAAGTATTGATCAGACCAAATCATGCTATTCTCTCAGATCAAAACTCTTTCTACTGTAACCAACACAGCTGCCTGGGTAATTGAATGGACACATGCTCAGGTCCAAAGCTAGCTCAGTGACCCACATCTATGTACTCGTTAAGACACAGCCACAAGGGCACGAAAGCTCAGTGCATGCAAATGCCACGTGTACCCATCACTAGTGAGATCAGATCAGTAAAACATTCTGGTATTTTCAAAATTGAGCAAGCATGAAGCAGCCTTGACAAACAGAGTCTGAGTGAGCATCCTGTGTGCCTTTGACAACCTACAAATACAAGACAAACAAGTATTTTCCATCAGAACAGTCTTCCAGTCAGCAAATCCTGGTTAAAATTATCACCAGCTTAAAACCAGACATTTTACATTCTGGAAAGGCTCAGTGTACAACTTCATTCTCAGTAAAGCTGTAAAGGATTACATAAAAGAGACTCATAAGTATTCAGTCTAGGATCCAGCATCAGCAACATGCAAATACAACAAACAAAGCAGCTACCTAGGCTCAACACAAGACTCTGATGTCAAGTAATCACTGTGCATATGTTGGATTTTGGCATTTTGCTGACTCCAGAGATCCCTGGATGACTTTACACAGGAAAAAGAGAAGCAACCTTGTTTTCTCTGTTGCTGCAAGTTCTTCTGAAATTAGTTCCTAGGTACAAACATCCTCCTCCACCCTTCTGTGTTTTATTGCTTCCCTCCTTCCTAGCAACCCCGGGGAGACCCTGGCATATTCCATGGGGTTTCATTCAGCAAAGCACTTGAGATTGCACCCACCAAGTGCACTAGCACACACATCTCAGCATAACCTTTATGAGGCTTTCCTGCTGGAGGACAGTCAGGCCAGGGAAAGGAGCGACATCCCAACCCACAGCAGGGTTAGCCAGGATAGCATCCCCACACATGACACAACACTGCTGCCTGCCTCCTGCTCAGTGCAGGAAGGGGGAGATGGCTACAGCCCCTGCAGGGCCTGGGAGCAGGCAAAAAGTGGCAGTAAAGCCTTGTGGCCCTGGCCTCAGTCATAGCCCCCACCTGAGCCTCCCTCTTGCTGGGGCAGCCAGGGCAGCTCTGAAGGGGTTTTGCTGAGAGCAGCTGGCTCCCTCCATGCTTAAAGGCTGGTGCGCACAGGGTTGGATGACCATGTCCAGCTGGAGGCAAGGTTGGCCTCATACCAGAGTCAGAAGGAGATCAGACCAGCAGAAAACTCATTTTGCTCCCCATGTCATGAGGCTCTGTTTTCTAACCTGAGAAGGCAGCAATTCTCCAGGATTCGTAAGCTGCTGCAGATCTGCGGGCAGCCATCAAGCTGGAGAAAGCTTCTTACTTCATCTTCATAGCTGAATTAAAACAGGGAGAAGTACCTTTAATCTGGCATGCTCCATAACACATCTATCAGCAATAGCAAACTGAAGAAATATTCTGTGATTATTTCTTTTTATCTCACGATTTCAATCCCCCAGGTGGGATCTACAGCATGACAAAGACAGTCTCTGTCCTGCCCAGCTGGTGAGGAAGGAAAACACAGGAACAGCAGGGAGAGCCCTTGAGCTGCCTGGGTACCTCTACCAGGGACCAAGAGGCAGGAGATCGATTTGCAACACTTCCTTCTGGGAAACAACTCAGGCTTTTCCAATAAAGCTGCAGAACAAAGTCTCAGTGTATATGAATAACCCACAAGGTCTCCGAACTGCTTTGTCAATCTCAGTCTCAAAAAGGGCTTCTGGATGACTCCATTTTATAAAAATTTCCTTCCTCTCATCATGTGGAGGGCCAAGGATCTTAAATCAGATCTCCATCTGAAATAGTACCTACAGCCAGCAGTCCTGGCATTTTCTGCTGCGGGGGATGCACGGGGAGGGAAATACCCAAGAACAAAAAGCCGATGAAGGGAGTCAGAGGAAGTGATGAGAGGTCAGATGAGAAGACATTCATTCTCCTGTGAGAACCAGGACAGAGCAGAACCTCCCACAGAGCCAGCAGAAAGCACTGTGCCAGCAATGCACAGCCAAGGTAGGAAGGGCCAGGCCTGGGCACTGGACACATGGCTGCCCCTCTTCCCAGGTGTGTTTAAGGTCTGAGCCTCTCCAGAACTCCCCCCAAGGCTTTATCAGTCTCAGCTACTCCAGATGCACTTTGTTCCCTCAGCTTTAGTCCAACAATGAATACTGAGCACACAAACAGCAGTGAAGTGCTGTCTCCCCAGTAACAGCTTGTTGGGAAACAGCCATCAAGATCCAGGTGAACACAGTATCACCAGCTGCTTCATCAGGAATTCTTTTGAGCATTAAGAATGTTACCAAGGAGGAAAACAGCATCATTCCTACCTCACCAGGAACCTCAGGCACTCTTCCAGGCATTCAGCTTCCACCTTCTCGCTCAGGCTCTCGCTGACTCGCCTGGCAGCCTCTGTCTTCTCTGTCAGTATCTGTGGATTTCAATGTGTGAGAGGAGAACTGGCCAAAGCCATTTGTTCCCTATGCAGTGAACAGGAATATATCCCACTGCTCACCCTGCAGCAAATCCCTCTGTCCTCTCGGCACCAACTTCTGCTTCAGTTTTGAGAGTCCTCGTGGAAATTAATGTATTTTTCATCAGCCTGATTGTAATGCCTGACCCTACACCTTTGCTACCTCTGTTTTTGTTGTGGTCAGCAGGCCTGTGCTCGGGTAAAAGCCTGTCCCTGCAGATGTTCTCTACAGGCCACGTCCAGCCTGGCTGCTCAGCTTACACACAGAGCATCTGCAGGAGCACCTGTGCTTCTACCTGACTCACCCTCACAGATAAATTTGGGCACAGCCACTAAAAAGAAGGTTACGCAGACCTAACTGTGTGCCCTGCACTCCGCCAGGGTCTCTACATGGGATGCCTGAAGAGGGCAGGTGTCACCTTCCCGGGCACCACCACTCACGCCTGACACAGCTCTGTGTGTTAAACCCTGCAGCACATGTCCTGACCCCAGCTGGGCAGCCCAGGTGTCTGCAGGAGGTGGGCTGTGCCAGACAGCTCAAAATTCACCCCATAGCAGGCAGGCTTGAGCAGGTGGCAACTTAATACTGCCCATTAGTTGCTCTGTGGAAACAAAAACTTGCAAGGGGAGGAAAGCCAGATGGATAAAAGGAGACAGATGGACCCATATGCTGTGCCCTCACAGTGCTCGTCAGCCAGAGACAAAGGGTGACTCACATCATGAATGGGTTTTTCCACTGCTCTTAACAGATGTAAAAGCTCACCCAAAGGGACAGGATAAAATATGCCACCCCAAAGTGTCAGAAAACCACAGCTGATGAGTTTCCATGACACCTTATTCATTTTCTATCTGAAGTTTAAGTGTCAGCCTGAGAAAATTGAGGAGGTGGTAATTTTATAAGGCTTTGCTATTAATCCAGGCTTTTCCATCACCCACTCCTGAGCATTCAAACCCATCAGTTGCATACACAACAGAGTGAATCCACTCATGCTGAAGAAGCATGCCCAGATGTTACAGATATGAGCATGGGATTCAAACCATGCTTCGTCCTAGTTCCTGTCAGAAAACTTTCCACTGTGAACCGCGAGAAGGAAAAACCATCTTGGTATCTAAAAGTCACCCTAGCTCAGGTACATCACTGGGCACATCACTACTCCATTGCCCCAGCAGGTACAGGGCAAGGCAAGGAGCAAACAGTCCCTGTTGTGAGCTCTGCATTTGGTGCCCAAGTCTGAGATGAGGCAGAAAAGCCAGTGCTTGCCAGCTAAAGCTGTATCCTGACAAGGAAAACCAGCTGCTGTTGATCTGCAATGCTTCCAGTGCCTGAGGTTGTCTGCCATCCCAAAGGACTATGGATCTACTTGCCTCTCTCATGACCTGAAACACGACTGCCACTGGGGTGGTGGAAGCAGAGAAGAAAGACACAGCCCACAACCTGCCCCTGATCTCCAGCATCACTTGAGCCCACATGTAAACTCCAGGATTTATTTTAATCCTTCTGCAGGTCTTGATCCAAACACCCTCTGCCCACAGTATATGCTGCTCACAAATCAGCAGGGTGTGCTCCTGCAGTGCCCTTGGAGCACTCGTCTTTGCTGTTCTCTGCAGAATCCCCTGCATGCCTGACCCACCAGGGCAGCAGTCTCAGCAGGAACAGGCAGGGAGCAGCCTGCCTGCATTTTGCACTGCCAGCCATGGGGCCCTGCTGCGGCTCGGCAGCTCTCCCTGCTTTTATAAAAGTGCTCTGCAGAGCTCTCACAGAGCAGACTGGGTAACACACACCACGACTTTCCAAAAGGATATGTAAAGATCCAGGAGCATGTATGAAAATGCAGCTTCAGCTTGAATCAGCTCAGGTTTATCCTTAGTTAATAAGGGGTTTTTTGCTTTATGTATGCCCAGGACAACAACAGGTTTGGGAGCAAACAGACACAGCTTAAATATGGCAGCCAGCTTGCAGGATTTTAACACATTGAGGTTAGACTGGAACATGCAAAGCTGGACCTTGCCAAATACCCACATACTTGTGTGCAAACCCATGACTGCCCCAAAGTATGGGAGGTTTTCAGTTCTCCCCATTTACCTCAATGACTGCAGCGTCTGCACAAGGGGGTTTCCCAATATCAAAGGCTTCTTTCAGCACTTTCCCTACTTCCTTCTAGATGATAAAAGAAAATTGGAAAGTACAGTTAAAATACAATGGCATTCATAACGAGTTAGGTTGCCCAGCCTCTCATTATCCATTTGGACTAGATGAATTTCTGCCTCCATTTTTTTGGCTGTCTCATTTAACCCAAAGCCTGGCTATTTTCCAGCTGACCTAATAACATTGTTCTGTTTTGTTCTACATTGTTTGTTTGAGTTTAAATGATTTGCAGCTTTCTTTCATCCCAGTGTCAGCTTGGGTTATCTACAGTCTTCCCTAGTTAGCTTAGCTCAAATGAAGGCGCCCACACAGCAAAACAATGCTTAGACACATCTCCTTGCTGCCAGCTACTGTAGCTGAGATTTTCCACCCTTCCTCTCTCCAACCAGCACCCGCAGAAACCAGCCAGCATTAATTAAAACCATTCCCTCGCTTGAGCCAGGGACTTGTGAGTGCAAAGAGGGGCTGGGTTAGTGTTTAGAGCTACTGTCATGGTGAGATGGGCCCCATGAGGCTGCACGATGGGAAATTTCCCAAGACTTGGCTGGCTTATGCTAGTTTGAATGGCTGTAAAAACAAAACCAGCACTGAAGAGAAAGGGCTTGTTGCTTAAAACATGATCTGACCTTTATAGAAGCTTTAAACTCAAAAGTCTGGCTTGCTTATTTATTCTTTCATTTCTGAATCTTCCTTCAAGGAATATAAAGTCTGATCTCCCATTTTGGTCTTTGTTCTTTTCTGGCTGATGAATTAAGAAATTTGTGGCTGTCAGCTAAAGAATTTCATCAAAAGTACATTGAAAACAACTGCTCTCCTATATTCACTGAAAAGCGTTAATCAAAGACAAATAAGCTGTTGTAAACAACCCAGAAAAGTTTCTTTCCTCACAAGTGCCATCACCTGACTGTGAGCATATGTGCGAACACGATGTGCTGAGGTAGCACATCCCAGCTGAGCTGCACAAACACTTCAAGCCTGCCCCCCACAGTGGGACAAAGCATGGCTTAGTGAGGAACTGCAAGGCAACTAATAACTTGTTGAGGACAGCACTTAGTTGTTTTGGATCAGATGATGTGTCTGAATTGGAAACAGCTTGCTTGTCGGTAGCTCTTGTAGTGATACCAGCATGTCAGGCACCAAAGCTCCAACGTGGAGAGGACTAAAACTTCTGCTGTGATAAACAGGCCCAGTTTACTTCTTGTTTCCTCCTCTCTGACCAAAATGTTGCAAGGCTTCAGATCCCTGGATGGTCAGTATACCTCTGCTGAGTGCAGAACACAAACTTCTCAGTCCTCCTTTGGTCCATTTGAAAAAATAGAGGGACGGTGGGGAGAAGACACAGATCCAAGTGATCCTTTGCAGGTCAGTGTAAATGGGTATGAGGATGAGCCCTGGCATCATGCTGGAAGGTCTGCCTTGCACTCTTGTCAAATTCCCCTGTACAGCAAGGGCAGAGATGACAGACTGGCAACCCAATCAATGGCATCACTATTTTCAGTTCACCACCTTTGTAACCTCAAAGGCACAAAGCTTCCTTGAGCCAGGTTTGTCCAGACTGAGAATGCTGCCTGAATGCAGAGCTGACCGAGTTTCTTACACTGGAGTTTCAAAATGGTTTTGAACCCCATGTGGCATCTGGGCTCTCAGCACCTTCAGGTATGCTCACACCTCTCACCACTCATTTCTGTTTAAAGTGCTTTTAGTTTGCACAGGTATCAGGCTGCCAGACCCAACGATAAGCCAGGTATTCATAAGCAAAGCAGATCGTGGCTTATTCTGGTCAGGATCTTCTCATTCTGAAAAATTTAGTCATCCATTGAGGAGGCAAAACGCACACCATGTGATTTAATCACAACAGTATATGACAATTGTTAAGAGATAACAGCAGGATATTTGCTCAATAACAACTTCCTGTATATTAGCATAATGAAGGGCTGAATTACCTTAGAAGCAGAAATACAGGGATAAAGCAGGTTTCATAAGCTGTGTCACTGAGCTGAAGAGACAGCCATAATTTTTCCATATGGAGTCAGCTTATGTCCACTAAAGCTCATTAGCTTGAATCTGAAGCTGTTCCCAAGCTGGCCAGGTTTGAGGCGTGCTGGGCAATGCTGTGCTACACTGTCCAGCATTTCCAGCTCTGTTCTTTCTGTACAGCTCAGCACCACATAGAGCTGTGATGCTTCAGGATCCAAGGTGGCATGAAAACTCAGGGCAGCAAGGCACAAAAGCTCATAACCACTGCCAGATTGAGGTGAGCCTGCTCACCACACAATGTATCAGGAAAACAGAAAGCCCATGGTTAAGCAAAAGCATTCTTCAGCTATTACATTAGAGGGAACTGAAAAAAAAAAGTTAAATTTCCCATCACTGTTGTTCAGCTCTTTGAGGGTTTGTCAATGACTCAGTGACTTGCTCTAGGATAACCTCAGTGGCACTACCCTGAATTAAGTAACTTCCTTCACTGAAACAAATGTTAAAAAAAGAGCTTGAGAACACATGGTCTTCCCCAGGGTGATGATTAAAAACAGCCCATAAAGATACTTAAACATTGAAACCAGTAGGCTTTAAGCATATTGTCACCAGCTGGCACTTCTACTCCCATATTTGTGACTACCTTCGTGTTCTCCTTCAGGGAATAATTCTTGAGGAAATTCTCTGCAATTTAGAGTATTTTCCCTGGGATGATTCAGCAGTTTGCCATGGAATTTCCCCTCCTCTGCTCCCCAAGGGCTGGTGGAAATGGAAAGCAAGAGAGCTGAGTGTGGTAACTCCTGCTGTTGCATTTCATCTTTAGCTGAATAAAAGAGACCCCACTGAGTTTTCCAAATAACGTGGTTTCCTCTGGAACTCCCCGTTGCTACAACACATCTTCCCTGCTTCATTTGTATTCTGCATGTCTCAACAGATTCTTCAAAGGGGATGCTTTGCTGAGAAAAGAAAGAGATGCTGCAGCCGCAGGGCTGGGGTCACCTGTGGGATCACAAGGCAGGATTCTCTGTGGAGGGCTGCTGGGTGGGCATCAGCTGCACATTTTCTTGTGCTGTGGTCTGGAAATAATCTTTGCTCTGACATCAGCAGTGTCAGTCCAACAGGCTGGAGAGGACTGTGAGGGGTCCACACATAAACAAACTTAGCAGCCTCAATATCCTGCACAGCTGAGGCAAAGGGGCTGTAAAAAACCCACAACTTGTTGCACATGATGGGATCATTAACAGATGGAAAGAAGATGAACAACATTTTGAAAGGGCCCTCAATAAGGAAGTGGGTTTCACCCATAGTCTCCCTTTCCTCCCGATAAATGGGCTTCTGAGCAGAGCAGATTGCAGCTCTCTGAATATACAGCAATGGATGAAGAGAGATTTGCAAATGTCCCAGCATTTCCTTGCTAATGAGCAAGGACAGGGCAGCCTCCCTTTGGCAGCAGACAATCATGGATCTTCACATTTGGGCTCTGCAATGAAACTCGGTCAAGATGGAGACCTTGGGACTCAAACATGCCTGAGCAGAGCTGGCAATTTAACAAGGAAACCCCTTAATTTAAAACCATGGGGATAAAACAGGCAGATCGGGGTAAAACTCCTGAGTTCTTACCCGTGTGATTGCAAGTAACCTTTCTTCAGTCTTCAAAAGAATCCACACGAGGCACTGTGCACCAAGGGAAAGGCTGTGCTGGGGGACGTGCCCGGGTCTCACACATGCCTGGCTGCCACTGTGTACAGAAACAAGAGCTCAGCCAGAGGGGCACTTCCCGCGGGTCCACAGCGTCGCCTGCCTGGCACCACAGCCTCGCACTGAGCAAACAGGGTGCCCTGCAAGAACCCAGCAGTGTTTGCCATGCTTGGGCAGCCACAGCACAGTAAATGATCTTTACAGTGGCCTTTTGCCAGCTTTTCTTTCATGCTGTTTCTTTTCCTTCTTCCTACATTTGCTGCCCAAATTAAGGTTTTTGCTCTCCCCTTCCATCACTGCTGCTGCTCTATTCCTTCTTAAACCTGGGGGCAATCTCCCAAGCACACTTGCATGAATGCACAATTTTTCAAGTGTCACATATTCTTTCTGAATGGAATAAGAAGCAGCTATATACCAAGACAACTGCATCTATGCAGGAGCTTTTATCAAATGCTGAAGCCTGGCATCTCTGCTCTTCTCGTTTCCACTTTTTTCACTACCATCTGACTAATACAGTCACTGGTCTTACTTGTTCGCGTATTTTTTCTTGAAGGAATTCTGCATTTATACAATATTTTTTTCCCTATATTTGACTTTTCTTTATATAATTAAATTACATAATTTTTCACCTCCAATTTTTTTAAGCTTTCAATATTTCATCAGTCCATTACTCCAAAGTTTTACCATTTTAAAAGCAGCAGTAAAAGAGATGCCACCTGACCACATTTACCATGTGTCCGATGATGGCCAGTGTGCACCCATCACACTGCTTCCCTCCTTCAGGAGCTGGCTGGAGGAAGAGCCCACCTGATAACTGTTTATGAGCTAATCAAGCATTTATAAGGGTAATTAAAACAAGGAACAGAGAAGCTGTAGGCTTGGATGAAAGGAATTAAATAATCCAAAAAGGCTGAGAACTATTAGGGCATAAGTAGTTTGGAGCTGCCAAGTAGCAATTAAACCACGGACACAGTGAATCAAATGCCTCACCCACCATAAAAAAAGAAATCACAAGAAAGATTCAGGCTTTGATGACACACACAGGCTTTGAATTCAGGGCTTTGAATTCACATTGGGCCAAATGGTCCCAGATGTGCCACTCTTCAGAGGAAAACCCATATCTGTTTCCCCAAACTTGGGCAGGAATTTAATGATCTGTTACATGTTTTTCCTGTGATCTGAACACTAATGAAAGAAATACAGAAACAACCAGGAAAACTACAAGCCAGATAAAACAGCAGGAGAACCAATGGCAGAAAAAAGAAATCCATAGAGCACCATGCTGACATAAAGGCCAGGGAAAATTACTTTGGGGTAATTGGAGTATTATGGACCTTGTTAAAAAAGGCTTGATGCAAGGAAAGAAATTGTTCAATGAAGCAGAAAATTGTGCATGTCCAACAGGAGTCCAGCAGAAAAATACCCACCTCAGGTAAATCCCTGAATCTGGTATTAAGGATTTAGAAAGAGACAGCATTGCAATGAAAAAAGGTTCTTGTTCTGAGAGCATAGAGGATAAAAGAGGCAATGGGCAAACCTAAACTCAGCAAGAGTCCTAATCGTCACCATGCAGGGACCGTTCTCAGAAACAAAAAATAAAGATATAGAAAAAATGTAGGAAAAAAAGTCACTCAGACATACCTTTTGTACATTTTAATGCTCCATTCATAAATTAAAAGAGTTTGGCTGAAGCTGAAACAGTTACTGTCAGTAAGTGTGGTAAGGTGAGAACACAAAGAGGCGTGACAGCAGCGGGCATAGGTGAGGAGCAATCCTGCTTCCTTGAAGACTTCACTTCTGTGCTCCAGGCTGGGGAGAAATGTCATTTCCAGGTGACTCAGGTGCTGTTTTAGTGCAGTCTCATCTGTGTTAGTGGAGGAACCAAACAGGGGAATCTGGGCGGTCATGTACTGCATGAGCTTTTCCTCCAGATCTTTTCTCCAGAAGTTTGGGCTCCAGGTGGAAACAGACTCAGCCTCTAGGCCGTTGCCAAGCCGCTCTGCTTCCTTCTGCTTCTCCCACTTCAGTGATTCCCCCACTGACTGCAAGGGCTCCAGGAGCATCCTATCACTTCCACTGAGTGCTTCTCCCACTACAGTCCACATTCGTTCAGCCAGCAGCGCATAAAGTGATTCAGACTTTCCCATACCATCATTTCCAGAATGCTCCAGATTATGAATTTGATCACAAGCTTCCAAAAATTTTCCTTGCTCAATGAATCTGCAGATGGTTTCCTCTGCAAAAGAATAAGAACACAGCTTGCTGTTTGCTCACTTGTCTATAGCACCATCACTTTAATATCCAAGCTATGAAGTATCTAGTTTATATGTATTCCAAAATTCCTCAGGATCTACTCAAGATCAGCCCACTTAAGGCCTAGCACTAGCATATCTCAGTTTCCTCAGGGCAAGGACTTTTTTTTTTCTGAATTTCTTTCATCCTTTCTCCTCCAGGTTAACCAAACCTGCAGATTAGTCTGCAGCTTTCTGTCATCATTCCAGAGACCTCCTTATGTGAGCAATGAAGGGTCATTAATTACAATCCATCCTTAAGATATGTACCTTCTGTCCAGAAGAAAAGAATTAAAGAAAGGACATCTTCTCAACTAGACAACAGCTGAAAGTCAAGCTATTTTCTGCCTCCTCTACAGAAATCCTGGCAGGACCAAAGTGCTTCAAGCTCCCTTGGAAGGAAGATTTTCAGTGCTGCTTGTTCCCAGTGTATCTTACCTAGCACATCCAGCCAACCAACAAAAGTTAAATGTACTCTCACAACAGATGCACAGAGCTGCAGGGTTTTTTCCATGTGTTTCATAGATTACAAGGTTGAGCAATGAAGGGTTAAGGTGTGTCCAAAGGTATCTGGAGCAGAGCCCAGAGGACAAATCAAACTTGATGAGAATGCAGGGAAAGTTAAATAAAGCCAGAAGCAGTGGGACTTAAATAATTCAGGATACATCTTTGGATGTAGAGTGAAGAACGAAAGGAGTATGAACTTCCACTGTTTTGCCTCTGTACTTTCTACCTTTCCTCTATGAAAACATCTCATATGTGAAGTAAGAATTAAATTGAACAGGACTGGAGGGAGGAACACGACATGAAATGGAGAAGGACTGATGCAAGGAAGTTCAGCAAAGCAATTGGCAAGTTGTTCAGGAGGGCTCTACAAGCTGCACTCGTCCTGCCTCAGTACATGCAGCACATGGGAAATGTTTATTGGCACAAGCAGTCTGTGTGCAGCCCATCTCCCCCTCCCATCTGTGGAGGAACAGCAGTCACATGGATGGGGTGTCAGTCACACGTACATCATCTTTCTCACAAGACACATCAGGAGTCTTTGCAGAGATAAAAATAAGAACAGTAAAGAGAAATGTTTGTGAGGCAAATAAAAAGTGAAATACAGAAGTGTCCAGAGTAGCAAGTGTAGGGTTCAGAAGGGACATGAATTCAGGTGAAGGATGGGGAGGAGGAGAGTGGAAAGCAACTAATCCAGAAGCTTATGAAAAACAAAAGCCTGTGGGATGGGAGGGGCAGAGAACATCCAGGTCTGCACCCAGAGATAACTTCAAGGTTACCTGCAGGCGTCCCTCTGTCCACTCTTTTCTTACTGGTTGACCTCTTCAGCAAATTCCCTGCCACATCCTCAGCACTAGCCTTCTTCTCCACTGTCTCCTTCCCACCAACCACAGTCTTGAGCAATTTGCTTGCCAGGGTTTTCAATTTCCCTTTCCTCTTCGCCTCCTGCTTCTTTCTCTCCTCATGTGTGGCCTTGGGCAGTATTCTTGCAGTTTCCCAAGCCATTTTCTCCCCCTTCTTGTTGCCTCCTTCCAGAAAGGCTGCCCAGGAATGCTTTGTCTTCCTCATGATCCAAGGAGATTTCCGTGCTTTCTGTCCAACTGGGAATACTATCAGAAAAAAACATGAGAAACAGTTGTATGCAAAGTAATCTTAGTGTCTATCTCCTAGAGAAGTTCTCTCTTCTTCTGATTTACTTTTTTTTTCTGTGCAGCTACAGGCTTCCGCTGCCTTCGAAAAAGTCTAACCTGGTTCCTGTCTGTGCCAAGTGAGGACACATTTATAGGCTTCCAGCCCTCTTATGTAATCCTTCCCTCTTCTGGGTAAATAATGTCAAAAACCTCATACATAATCTAACCACAATCACTGGGGGAAAGCCAGGGGGATTTTTAGCATTTTCTAAACTATTAAAATATTCCTGCTCTGCCAGTTATCTTGATGACAATCCTATCAGTATAAGGAAGTTGATTAGTAATAATTTCTATGAAGTACACATCCTTTTCCACCCACCCCACATGCCCAGGCTGCACCTGAGTTTTTCTTTGGCAGGCAGATCTGGGTTTGGAGCCAATTTTTCCCTCACCTCCCAGCAAGCCTAGTGCTAGCCACCAGGGATGTAAAGGCCCAGAGAATGGGTGTTGGTTTCCATGTTTTAATAACACCATTCAGAGGAGATAAGAGTGATCTCAGCCTTCTGGAATGTGCAATATTCCAGAAACAGTGTACACTATTATGTATCATTTTAAATTTAAATACACATACATGGATGTAAATGGCATAACATTGCAACAATCCACCCTATATATGTGTGTGTGTGTCCATACATGTATGCACACATATGGATGAGTTCACCAGCCAATATCCACAAGTGAAGAAAAAGGAGGTGTGTGTCTGCTTAGCATGAGGTCCATATTGGGCTGCTAAAGATTTTGACCATAAACCACAGAAAAATTCCTCCACAGAAAGCATCATTTAAATCCAAGAGCTTGAATTTAAAATAGATTTTTTTTAAAAAAGTCCCTACACTGCTGTGAGAACTTGGAGAGGAGTTGAAATGCTGTCCTTACCACACCCTTTTTGCAAGAGAATTACAAACTGGGTTTAATTCTCCATTCCATTATTATAAAGATTAAATCAAAAACTTGAGGATTTTCGTCAGCTGAGGACAGTTTGTATTAATCATTACAAGCTGTATTGACTCAAAACCATACACTATGCAACAATGATTTTGGGGTTATGAATTTAGGGGGTGATTTTTTTCACACATCATCAAATACGTTTCTGTTTCACTGCTTCAAATATGTTAATTCATATTTCTGGGTTTAATGCCTACAGTTACTTCCAAGATTTTCTACATTTTCATGGTAGTAAAATTCCACTAGTTTCCTAGCTGGAAACCAAGTAAATGTTATGTTGTTCTGGCTCTTTTATTGGTGCTTAATTCCACCAGCATGTTATCACAAAGCTGTTTGATTCATTAGAAACAATAGGGAGGAGGAAATAAATACATGTCATTTGGAAAGAGAAACAGAAATTCCAGCAGTGGTCACACATTTGAGCTGCTGCCAGTAGGAAATACTGAGGTTGCAAAATACAGTGTTTTCCCAGCTTGTGAATAAAATTGAAAATTGAGAGACTTTATACACATTCCATTTTGACCTTAATTTTTAATCGACTGAGGTTAAAATGTTTCATTTGGAATGTTATAGCTGCACAGTATATGAATACAAGATGGAGTAAGAGGGTCAGTACTGAGAGAAGCATTCCAGGCGTGCTGAAAGCCTTCAGCAATATTTTCCCATGAAAATTCCAACACAATATGTTTATGTTTCACTTCATCAGCATTTTTCCAACAAGCCTGTCTCTAACAAAAACTACTTCCCTAGATTTCTCTGTGGAAGGAAATTAGATGTCAAAATGCCAGTCCTGAAGGCAAGACTCTCTGCAGTACATAGATTTTGAACACACTTACAATTGCAGATCGTGCCCTAAACTGTGGCAGCATGATGTGTGGGAATTGCTATGTTTTCCCAGAAAGCTTCTTTCAAGGGAATACAATACAAGCCTGGAATGCAGGGAGTGACTGCAGAGACAGACTGACATCCTGAGGCTAGGACCAGCTCTTACTCCATGGACCTCTTGACCCATTCAATCAAGGGAATGTCTGACACTCCCCAAGATGCGAGTGCCCTCAGGGCACAGTCCACCCGAGCCCTGCAGCACCAACAACCCACAGGGCTCCTCTGTCCTGCTTTCCCCTCAAGCAGAGTCAGAGCAGGCCTTAGCCTTGGGCAGCAGGAACACCCTGTGAAGGGACAGCAGGATGGGGATGGTCAGTCTGACCAAGGGTGCTGAGCCCAGCAGCAGCAGGAAGCGATGCCCCAGCAATCCATTGTCACCCACTCTGCACCCCCTGCACACAATTGCTTTGGGTTGAAGGATGTTGTCCCTGATTTCATGCCTGAGATGTTTTGGTTTCTGAAATTCTTTTTCCAGGCGATTTTCTGTAAACAAGAGAAATGTTTTTGTAACTGTCCCTATGTTATCCATTCTTTCTCACAGGAGGGACTTTCCTTGATGTCCCTCTGTTTTAACCAATGTGATTGAAGAGGTTTGCCTTTGTTTCACCAATCAAATTAGTCTATGTAAAATAGTATAAAAGGGAGACACATCCCAAAATAAAGGAATCATTTCTCTAGCCTTCTGATCTCAGAGTCTATGCCGCTTTTGGTGTACAAAAGTCTCTGAGTCTCTGAGGGGAATGCACTCTTGCAGGAGGGGACATGCCACAAAGGAGCTGCCCAGAGGCCACCAGCAACCTGCTTTTCTGGGCCCGTGTGCCTTAGCAGCACATGCAGGGTGTACAGGCCTCTCCCCTCTGTCTCTAATGCTATGTCACTGCTCAGGCTATAATTCTGCAGTTAAAACATGGGGATGATTTGAGTCTCTAGGAACATCATCTACCACAGCGCTCCCATGGATGATGTTATGCCGAGACAGGCAAAGCTCACAGGGAAGCTATACCTATACATAAAATTAGTGAGACCAAACTAGAACAGAGGTTTTTCACGAAAAGTTTACATAATGCAAAGGGGATTGTTTGCTGTCCAAAACCATTGTTTTGGGCAAAGGAATTGAGGCATAGGCACATTTTATCTCTTCCTTCCATGGGCTCCTGAGCTGCTCACCCAAGGGGAACCATTCCAAGGAAAGAAGGGCAATAGGAAACCACAAGGACACAGGACCAAGAACAAGGACAGTTCTGCTTCTGAACAAACTCCTTTGTCAGGTGTACCAAATAACTTTCTTCTTCCTCCAAAGCCACTTCTTGGAAGCCGGCCCTCTCCTTCTTCCTGGTGTTTCAATGCCTCCATTTATCCACAGTGGGATGTTCTCTAGCAGAGTCATTCTCCCTGCCATGACCCTTGCTATGTTTACTGTGAAAGAGAAGCAATTTGTCTCCTAGGAACATCCCCAGCATTCAGGAGTTCCCCTCATTTCCTGGAGCTCCTGGAAAAGTCCACAGCCTCCCCACATCACTGAGACCCTGTCTTCCTAGCTCAGAAAAACTGTAGCTCCTTTGTCTTTGGGATTTTCCATTAAACAAGTGAATATCTTGGATAAATTTTTATATTGTTTCTCTGTTGACTGAACTCTTTATCTTGCTATTTCCCAATTATTCTGCCTATATAGATAAAATCTCTTCATAACAAGTGGACTGTGTTCCTGACTTGAACAATAGCTGTTTGGCGTTGATGCTAATCGGATGAAGTCAGACTATTAGCGCTACAAATTAAATGACTTTGCAAGAGTCCAATTACATTAATATTCCAATTCCAGCAATGCAGTGATGCCCCTGCTTGCTTTGCAGGGACACTACACAAACACAGTCAGGCATAGACAATGGAAACTTTGTGTTCAGTAGCATCTGTTATGTGAAATACACTTGGTTCTAACAGGCAGGTGGATTGCAGTATCTGGAGAGGGAGGTTTTTCACCTCCTCCTTTTGTTTCCAGAACATGCTGGTACTTTGCACCAGTTTGAACCCAAGCCATGAAACATGGCAGAAAGGAATATTAATTATGATGATAAAACATGCAGAGTATGGCACAGAAAGATGTTGGCTTCCTAGGGTATTAATCCACACCAAACCATTCTGTGAAGCTGTGCTGCAGTCTGACAATGTGCTCCTCGACTCACACACTGCACCTTTGATTTCATCAGCAATCAAAGAAGAGCAAATCTCTATTCCAAGCAAGGTAAGATTTTTTGGAGAGAGAGAAAACAAACCAACCAACAAAGAAACAAAACAAAAGCACCTTCCCCTCACATTTGACATTGCAGCTGGTATTGCCATCACAGTCATATGCAAGAGGTGACTTTGCCTATTCTGCAGTCAGATGTTTATCACCCTGTGGAAAGCATGTATTAATTCTTATTTCCTAAGGATAACTCAATTTCCTAAGGGACCAAGACAACACAGCCAGAGGTTGGTGTATCTCTATTCACATGATCCCCTGTCCTAATGCACAAGAGTGGATTTAAGTCAGTTTTAACCAATTTTAAAGCCAGTTTTACCAAACTGACAGAAGGTGGCTCACACAAAATAGAACATCCTTACATACTTCATAAACACACACCTCTGAGGACAGGATAGACCTTCACTGCCCTGGTAAGGAAGAGAACACAGCATAAAGTCAGCCTTTATTTCACACCAGAGACTTCACCAGGCAGCTCAGTCTGAAGGTACACAAACATGGTTTTCTTGCCTCTCTTGCTCACCAAATCCCCTGTACTCTCCAGATAACCTGTGCACATGTGCAAGAGCAAATAAAGCAGAACAAATATTTAATACAGGCAACCTCTTCTATAGCAACAGATAAAGTTGATTCCCTACAGGGACTCCTGGCCCCAGGCTGCAACCTCTCACCTTCTGAGATCTGTCCTGCTCCGAACAGGCCACAGATATTGGAGCAAAAGGGAAAGAAGAAAGCTTCTTCCTTTCTCTTCCTGAGTGTGTTTGCTTGAGTAGCTTTTCTCTGCTCAGCCACTGATTTTTATCCCATTTTGAAAGACTTGATCTGAGACTTCTGTCCTTCTCTGGATTTGTCTGAAACTGGAGGAATTTGGTTTACAAGGAGAGAACAGATGGATTGCCAGAGACGCTGCATGGTCCCAGCCTTTTCAGCAACCACACTGAAATCCTAAGGACAAGTTCCCCAAAGAATTGGATACTGCTCCTTCCCCTGCCCTGAACACTGAAACAAAACATTGAATGTGATACAAAATTTTTCACTGCCTCTGTTTTCCCTCTGATTGTGAGGACCCCATTTAGAACTGACCTCAATTTTCACTTAATTAGTAACCTACTTTGCTGTTCCTTTGGAACATTTTTAGCTAATTCCTGGGGATTTTGCCTAATTCTGTTTTTTCTTTTCAGAATAAAACAAGCATTGCTTTAAGGAAGATGTTTCCCCTTTTGACAAAAATAGCAATAGTAGTAATAATAAATAAAACACACAACCCCCAAAATTTTGAAGATGAACAGTAGAGAGTCAAGCAACAGAGGTGTTTGAAGTGTCCCTATAAATCCTTGAATATCCTAAGAATATCTTAATCCACACAGTAAGGGAAGACTGAAACAGCACTTTCCAGAGTAGCAACTTAATCTTCAGCAAAGTTTTCTGCCACATAAAACACCACAGCACTGGAGGCTGCCAGTCAAGTCGAAGAGCAGTCACCCAACAGCTTGATTTCTAGTCTTATGAGTTATCTGAAGTTATCCAAGGAAAGCTCCAAGGGCAGCTTTGTCAGAGAAAATCTACAACTTAAATGCTGCTTGGTCTCCTAGGATTGAAATGAGCTTTTTAAAAACATTAATCATGGACATTTTTTGCTAGTGTGGTGAAGAATGCATTACCTCAACCACTACCATGTCTCATTTCAAGATGATCCATGATTTTATCCAGAGGGGATTTTTTGGGGAAGTTTGTACTATGAATATTCCATGTACATTTGGACAGACAAGCCTAAAACTTTGAGTCTCTTCATTTGCCTCAGATCAACAAGATTCCTCTGTGCATTTTTACATCAATTCTTTCCCACAGTAGAAACTTTAGATTCAACTTCAGAGGAAACTTCCTACACACATCTGTACCCACAGCTCTACACAGAGCAGTATATGCAGAGATTTGGGACTGAAAATCCACATGACATCATTTACATGCTTTTTCTGCTGCCACAAGGGGCCAGTGATTGTGTAAATTCCAGTCTTCAGTGTTTCACCCCAAGTGCACTGATGTGGCTCCACAGGCACATCTGCCAGACACCATCTGGAGGGTAAAAATCAGAGCTATAGGTCAGCTGCCAGGACACCCTGAGACCTCTGACAGGAGCTAGGCACATTTCAATATTAACAAAACGTCAAAACTCAACTGTTTCTAACCTGAACATTCACTGCAAGTTTGTCTGGCTACAAACCGAGGCAGGAATGCCCCATGCACTTGCAATGCCAAAGGAACTATTGGATGGGGCATTTTGATATATTAATACATTTAAATAAATATATATTCTTATACTACCACATTGACATATTCATATGTAATGTAGTAATATATCAGTATATTAATACATTTATTAGTATGGGGTGGGGTATATTAACACTACTCAGGGCCCTCATCCTCGTGGCTGAACAGGCTATTTAGGAGAAGAGGTAGAAGAAAAGAGATCAGATTTTAATCTTCAAAAATGCTCAGCACCAAGTGTCGCCTGTTGTCACTTCTGGACAACCTGAGCAAGAACTCCATTCCCACCCCACAGTGATCAGCAACCTGGTTTAGCCAGTAGCCCTGGTAAAGCTCAGGATATCCAAGATGTCAAATCACGCTGTTAAAAAGTCCATTTTGAAAGATTTTTGCAATCTTAGCACTGGAGCTTGCTAGCCACAGTGAAGGACTTGCTACAGCAAGAGTTACCCAAAAGGCTCCGAGGAGAGAGCCAATCATCCTCTGAAACTACTTCAGAAAAATACCCTGGGGAGGAACTCTTCATGAGCACACAGAGAAGCATTAAATTTTTATTAGCATCAGTTCAGGCTGAATAAAGCAGGCTTCCCAAATACATGGTGATAAAACATTTACACTACATCACTGAGTTTTCTTCCAAAACCAGAAAAGCATTTAGAAGAGAAATGGCAGTAGAAACTTTAGCACTGTTTCACGATGTGGAAGCTGCTTGAAGGTCTTCAGCATTTTCAGACCCATTCCTGTCTTACAGGAATGAAAGAAATACCAAGAAAACGAGAGGTGGGCAAAACCTGGGGAGGGAGGCATCAGGAACAGGCAAGGGAAAGGAAAGGGAAGAGTATTTGTAATGCATGCATCTGCTGTCAGTATCAGGATGTATCTCATCTTTCCATCACTTCCCACGTCTCAGCAGAGTGGAGGGAGTGCTATATAAAGATCCAGAGACACTACCCCAGCTCCCAAGAGCTGCACAGCACCAACTGCCAGCACACTGGCACTGATTCCCTGCCGCCTCCTTCACAGCCACTCTGCCGCCTTCATCGCTCACAGAAAGATTCTCCCTGCAAAGGAGGAAGATGTGGTCCTCGAGGAACCAAAATTAGGTGACTTGTAAGGATGTTTCTAAATTGTCGAGCAAATTAAAAAAGGAATCGCTATTTTTTTCCCATCATGAGCAAGCATGTTCTCTGCATTGTTACAAACCTAGATCTCCTGCATGTATTATTTATTGGCTGTCAAGAGCCAAGACACTTGAAAATTAATAAAGAAGGGAGAATTAAGGTCACATTGCAACAAAGGATTTAAGTCACTGACAATTTCCTTTTGTTTCAAAGAGAATATTCAGCCTCTTAACTGTACACATCTGTTTAGTGAGCAGGAAGTAGTGGTGCAGAGTGGTGTTTGTACGCTCCATGACTACATGACAACAAATGCCTTGGAGTCAATAACCTCTGAAAATCACACAAACTGCAAATCAAGTTAACACAGCTGATTTTGACACAGCACAGAATCGCTGGATTTTCAGGCAGCTGCCTTGGAGCTTGCCTGTTTGAATAAATGGGTCAATAATGGTATTTTCTGCACAAGGTTTTAATGTGGAGCTTCCAGGCCCAATAATGGTTGTATGTTCACTGAAGTCTCCTTGGCTGGTACCCCACTCTTTGCAGTTCAATATACCTTACACACGTGGGCAAAACATGTAAAATGGCAGCAAAAATACAAGTTTTCATGCTCAAAACCTGTTTTACATCAGGAAAAAGATGACTGCACTGATTTTGTTGATGAGGGCAAGAAGATGAACTGGGCACTCCCTATCCCTGGTTGCTATTAACTTTACCATGGGTAACAACTTAGTCTACACAAAAGCAAGGCCAAAGAGCTGTGAAATATCTTCTGGATCAAAATGTCTATGGATCACACTTTGTATTAGCGGGACTTGAGTCCTTCATGTCTGCAACTGCTTTCCCCCACCCTCTGCATATGTAAATAAAATGCAGAAAAAGCATATTAACGTTTTCTTACCTCTTCCTTTCCAGTCTCAAGGAGCCATCACACCCAGATAAATCAGGAACTCCAAGCTGGACTGTATTTTTATACAAAATGTATAATACAACAGATCTGTGGTGCAACTAGTTCCAAGAAGAAGCAGATGCACCTTGTGATTATTAATTTATTCTAAAATTTTTGAAAGGAAGAGATCAGGAGAGATATTGATATGTATGGCAGGTACTTACTAATATTTAAAACCTTTGGCATTACCATATGTTCCTGGAAATAACTGCCAGTGCTATTAGTTCCTGTCATTGATGACAGCATGTAAATGACTGTCTAATCTGCATATACAATTAAATAATTAGATGCCATATGTAAGAGCAGTTATTTATAGGTGCAAAATCAGAGAAGAAGTTCAAACTCCATTTTTATAATATATGTTCTCACAAATCAGATCCTCTTCACCATAGATACAGATCTTCATTACTAAGTGCCCTGTCTTAGGTTAAATTTTTTTTTTAAAATCACAATTAATACCTCATAGTATTGATTTTTCCCCTGTGATGCACCGATTCAGTAATGCTTGCACCAAGCCTGCTGGCAGGATGTTATAGCTTCTGTCCACAAAATGCCTGTCAACTTCTGGAGCTCACTATGGCCAAAACAAGCCAGGGAAAAACCCATCCCACTGAAAGTCTGTCCACTGCATTCAATGAAGGCTTGATCTATTCTTATGAGCAGCTGACCTAGATTCTCTGCTTGAATGAGAGCATTTCCCAGCATCAAGGCTGCTCAGAGTCAGAAATTCACGTATCGCTTATCATGAGAGACGGAAAAAATAAGGAAGAGGATACAATCTTAAGGGAAAGTGATGGCATCCATTTGCCATAAAAACTTTATCCATATCCCCACAGAGCACTCCCCGACACACTTCTGCTCTCATTTCAGAGTCTGGAAAGGGCTACAGCCCTCCTTGCAGTACACGTGACAGGCCAGGCAGCCAGAGCTCTGTGGAGAGGCTGAGCTGTGCCAAAGCTGTGCAGGACACAGGGGCACAGCAGGGTCCCAGCTCGCTGCTCCGGAGCCACCTGCAGCTCTCTGGCCGCTCACAGGCAGCTCCTGTCGGCAGCGAGGCTGTGCTGGATCGGGGGCTGCTGGTTCAGGTCACACCAAGAGGGAATGAGCCTGAGAGGGCTGCTGAGCCCTACACTGCCAGGGGGTGGTGGGATCCAGCTGCACACCCAGCACATCCATCACCCCTGGGAAGCCAGGGAGGCCTCAATAAGGGAATGCCATGTCCTACTGGTGACCCATGCAGGACACTTCTCCTTCTGCCAGTTCCCCAACACATCCTGTGGTACTCAATTATGTAAAGATAGTGGTAGGCTCAGGGGGCAGAAAGATGGGTCAGCCCTGGGGAAAGGATCTTTTCATCTGACCTCTGCTGCTGATCCACTTTATCCTCATCTCCCTGAGATCCTATCAGGCTCCCCCACATGCCCACCTCAGTAATCTAGTATATTAACCAATAATACTCAAAAGACCAAGGATCTCCAAGGGTGATTTCCAGGAAATCCAAGGGTGTCCATCACTGTGAGGGATGCTACCTTGATACCAGCTCTTGATGGCAGCTGTCACTGTTGTCACTGATGCTGAGCTGCCCACAGAAAACAGTTCCAGTTCCAGGCCAGGACCTGAACAATATCCACTCAGAAGGGACGAGAAGGTGTTGGCACACAGGGATGACTTTCTCATAAGACCCAAGGTACAGCTTCTGCCCTAGGGTTATGCTGCAGTCCTGGCCACAGGGACAAGGACAGGAGCACAGACTGAGTCCGTGGGGTGGGCAGGAGCTGAGCAGTCAAGGGTCATTTCCTTCAACACCAAAATGTTTCAATCTGCGCCACAGATGAAGACAGAAAGCTAAACTCACATAAACAAATTCAGGTCCACAGACCACAGAGGTATTCTGCCCATTCTCCAGACATGAACATCCCAGATTGGGGTTGTAGAAGAGGATTTCTGCTCATGTGGACCCTCACTGACTGTACCACACCAGTGCAGCTTACACATCCAGCCCACACAAAAGGCAAGTGACTGCTGTGGACCAAGCTGCCAGTGAGCATTTCCCTTGCCCCTCTCCTCTGAAACCTCCAGAGGGGCCACCAAGAAACACAGAATTGTCAAGTATGCTGAGCTGGAAGGGACCCACAAGGATCATCCTCCAAGGAGTCCATCTCCTGGCCCTGCACAGGACATCCCCAAGAGTCACCATGTGCATAAGAGTATTTGTCCAAAGAAGGCACTATAACAGCTGTTTGACCACCTCTCATTTCAGATCTGGTTCAGCAAATGCAAATACCCTGTCAGGCAGTGGGTTTTCCTCACCAATTTTTTTCTTTTTTTTTTTTTTTGCATGTGGGCAACATGCAAACTAGGTCAGTATTATTCCTACCAAAACACTTGCTATGGGTGTTATTTTTAGAAAAGCATGTGATTGTCTGACTTTTATTTATGAGCACAGAGGAAGATCCGCTGTATATTTTCCTGTCTGTCTTGTTTGGGGTGGTTTGTTTTTATACTTCTTTGGGTAGATTGCTGAGATCTTGGACCTCTTATTAATAGGCAAATTCAGACTATTGAGAGACCTTGCAGGTTGCATGCCTTGTCAGTCAGTGAAACAAAGCACAGGCAGCAATGAGCAAACGAAACCAGACAAGAGCACAGAGAGAATATGAAAAAGCAAGATAGTGACACAGGTAACAAGGGATGAGGATATGGAGCAGAAAAGATGCCAGGGGTTATGGGAGATGGGGAATCAGGCAGAGTTGAATGGATAATAGAAAACACATATCTTCACAGCTCCTGAAAGGGTATACCCAAAACCTCAGCAATCAGGCTAAAGTCATAAGGAGGCCCCAGTTCAGTGAACAGAAAACTTGTTCAGAGATTCAAATTTACTTCATAAGAGCTCTTCTTACCTCCTTGGCACAAACAAAACAAGTCAAAACCAAAATCCTGCACCAGCTTTTCATTCAGCAGGTTTGTGGTCACAACCCTGACAGATACCCATCAGACAAACAAGCCAGGACAGAGGGCCCCTCGAACAAGGACCTTCTGTGTCCAGATCTCTATTTGCCTGGCTTTCACCTGGCCTATCTGGGTAGTCCAGAGTTTTTGCCCAGTGCT